>PVKM010009751.1:0-36202 GCA_004027735.1 Carollia perspicillata | reverse complement strand
TTATTGAACTGGAGGAGGGACAGACCATACTGATCCAGGGTTCCATGCTGAGAGCTTCCGACATGGACTCCAGTGATGACTACATCTTCTTTAATATCACGAAACCTCCTCAGGCTGGAGAGGTCATGAAGAAGCCAGGGCCAGGTCTCATAGGTAAGGTCTGGGCAGTTAAGATAATCTCTGTCAAAATTTATGTGAAGGTGGACATCTGTTTATGAGAGGGATACTATTATTCCCATTTTATAGATGGGAAGCCTGAGACTTAGAGAATTTAAGTTGATCTATGCAAGGATGGGCATCTAGAAAGGTCCAGAGCTGGGCCTAAAAGGAATCATTACACTTGGAAAAATTAAGTCCGCCAAGCATGGTGATAGAACAAATAAGTCTGAAGAGAGGCATGTGGCCTATTCTGGATGATTGATAAAGTAATTGCATAAATAGCATTTCATATTTTGTTAGAATAATTTCATAACTGTTTATGGTAGTCAGAAACAACAAAATAGGGATCAATTAGTGTTTCTTAAAAATATTTTTCTAATGCTAATTTCTCTGCATATTTTAAGACAGTTATAGCAACTTTAATTTTTTTTTTTGCTTTAAATTTATCAGCTTTGATAAAAGCTTTTAATGAAGGTTCCTTGGACATGCACAACGCACTGGGCAGAGAAGTTTTGGAAATAAGTCCACTATGTTTATACCCAAACACTTGCAGATGGTTACAAACATCTTTGGTGTTTTCTGGACCCAATAGGCTATCCTGTCCCTGGCTTCCTTCAGAGGGATCTGTTCAATGGCATTATTTACTATCGTCACTTTGGTGGAGAAATCTTTGAAGATTCTTTTGTATTTGTCCTTTGGGACAGCCATGAACCTCCAAACTTCTCAGTACCACAGGTAAGAGGCCATCTCTGAACACGTTCCCAAAGTCTTGTCCACAGATAGGAGTTCTGGGAGAAGCTATAGAAACTATGTGAAAATAGGTTTTATGGTTCAAAGATTGAGAAGAAGTGCAGTAAGCAAAATTAAGTCAGTTTGTTTACAACATCACTTCTCCACCATTTACTTTTCTACCAAGTTCTATAAATTTCTGAGTGTGGTGTTTCCCAGGTTTTTAACCATGGGATCTTTTTATATAGAACACCTCACAAAATTTGCTGTTCTCATAGCACTCAAGAAAATACTGACACCATAGTGGTAAAAGTATAGGCTCTGGAGTTAGGCTGTCTATGACACAATGAACTGGTTGATCTGTGCCTCAGTTTGCCCATCTGTAAAATAGGGAATAGTATCACTCCCTCATGGAATGATTGTGAGAGTAAGTGAGATAATACATATAAAGTACTGAGAACTTTCTGGCACATGGTAAGTACTCAATAAATAAATTAGTCATTACTTATTGTTGCTTTTGGAGAACTAAGAGTTTTACTACCATTTAAAGATATCATTGAAACATATAGGATACTGAAATAATTTGAAAGAGACATTCTCATATAAAAATTACAGAAAATTGAGTTAGTGTAGGGTTTGGACAACTGTAAAAGGGTAGACTCTTTATGAGGAGAGAGTGGTTAGTGGTAGGAGTGAAAAAAGAGCAATCTGAAAATAAGCAATCACTTACTATACAGTTATTTTTGCTAGGCATTTTACACCGATTACCTTGGAAGGTAGAATGTATAGGGATCTAAGCAAATCTTGAACTGGCTCTAGAATAACTACTTACAACATGTGTCCCTATTGGTTATGTAATGTCTTCTCATCCCACAGTCAGTCACATTAGCCAATGCATGGATGACTGAGCTATTCATCTGTTTGCTAAGATAAAGGTTTAAGAGGGGTGATCAGAAAAACGATGTCAGAGAGCCCAGAAAGTGAAGAAGTAGGTGGTCCCTGTTAAGAAGAATTGGAGAATGAGTGAGGAAATTCTCAATTCAACTGCTTATTGAGTAACAAATCAACTCCTTTATAAATAATAGCTCCTTCTTTCCATTAATGTATTATATGCCATTTCTAGATTACATTTTTGTTTGAGACCTTGGTTGATTCAGTAATCCTAAATGACAACTGTCAATAGGACTTATTTCTAAATTATCTGTTGTATCTATTTAAGCTGAGCTTTATTTCTGATTAGAATACCATATCACTTTTAGCAGACTATATACCTTTTTAAGAATAGAAAACTTGAGACTTCTTTTTCCTCTTCTTCTGTTATATATTTTTATAGCTTATTTTCTTATATATATTTATATCACATTTAAGTCCAAATGTAGATGATAGATCCCTCCAAAATGAGGACTACAGTAATGAAAACTTTTTGAGACAATATTATTTCTAAATCTTGGCAAATAAGTCAGACTAACTACTGTAGCTCCAGTTACAAGCTTATTTCTTCTGATGGATGTGTTTCTACAGAAGGAGTCATAATCACATTTTTCTCTGCTTTCAACATATTGATCTATGTTGAGAGGGAGTGAGGCAGGGAGGGGGAGAGAGAGAATACAAATCTATAAATTTGCTCTGTATTTATGTGTGGCCCTTTGTTTGGTTCCTAAACATTCTACAGCTCAGCCTTGTGTACTCACCTCTCTACCTGACATCTCTACATGTACATCTCACCAGCATTTTCAAATCTCCATGTCCATAGGCATTTAGTATATAATTTTCCCCAAACTTGTAGAAAATAACTGTAACTAGACTCTCTGAAGTCATCCCTAAACCCTTCTCTCTCTAATATTGGAATAACCAAGGAGTCAGAAAGTCTTACTAAATCTAACAGGTAAATTTCTCTCATCTGTCTGTACTTCCCCCACTTATTGCCATTGCTTTAGTTTCAACCTTCATCTTTTTAGGGCTAGAATGTCCTCAGAATCCTTGACATAGTCTCTTGAAGAGTAGAAGAAATCAGTGACAGCTTTGTAGTTGAGGACAATTAAAAATCCATTAATAGAATAGCATTATGTGCAATAGATTCATCTAGCATCCATTTCCCCAGTTCTCCCTTTTCTGATCCGCGGCATTGTCCGCTTGGTTTCTCTCCAGACTGTGTGGACCTGCTCTCGGTGCTGACTTCACCTGTTCTAGGAAGCTTCCTCTGATGCCCTCATTCCACAGTCCCCCTGGCTGAATCAGCTGGCACATATATGTATATATGATCCAATATCAAATCACTGTAATGTGAGGCCATTATTTGTTGTATTGGATCAACTCTGAGCTCACTGATGGCAGGAATCTTGAATTATTCATCTCTGTGTCTTCAGACCTTGGTACCTGACTCAGAGTAGAACCTCAAAAACTGTTAGTCCCAAAATGAACTCTGGCTCTTTCAGCTTTTATTGAAACTAGGAAGAAATAAGAAAAGTGAAATATATTATAAGAATTGGGGAGGAAGTGAGATGAGGAGTTAGTGAGTATAAAGCTTTTATCTTAGGAGTTTCCAGGAATGAGTGTGTGCATCACAACAGAACAAGTATTTTATGTGTGTGTGCTGGTAGGAAATTTTGTGTTGTAAAATTCTGATACCTTCATTGAAAGTCCAGTTTTTAAGGGACTGAAATGATGGTCTAGTCTATTTGATTACTGTATCTTAAATTTGGACAAGTACCTAGTCATGCCCTACAAATAAAAATATATTTAAAATATTCAAAACGAATTTGTAACTTTCAGCTGTTCAACTAGAAGTCCAGATAAGACAGTTATGTAATGGGAGCTTTTGTAATCAAAGGTTCAACATTCACCAAAGATTAAATAAGCTCGGGCATAGGATCGTTTAGGCTACACTGTTAAAACACTTCCTTCGATAAAGGCAGAAACCAAGCATCTCCTCGGAAGAGAAGCAACTTACTTAAAGCAGGAAGAAATCTGCATTACCAGGGATGCTACTTACCTCCTCGCATCTTCCCTAACTGGACATACTACCAAGAGATCTACCTGCACATCAGCAGGGTGTCTACACATCAGCAAGAAACCCCTCCCTTTTTCTCTCTTGGTTGTCATGACTACCATAAAACAAAGCCTGTCCCCCTCAATTTACTTTAAAAGAAATATTTTCTTCTTTATCCTTCTCAGTAGAGGGCTTTATAGAGCTTAAGCCTAGGAGATTTTAAACCAGGAGAGGGTAACATTGGAAGTAAAATGGAAAATGCAAAATAAGGATAGAAGAGAGAAGCAGAAAGAGGACTAAGAAATGTGGGAAGAATGAAAGCAGATGCCCCACATGCCTGTGGGTGAAATGGAAGGGAGCAATGAACCATGACCAGGTGAGAGAACAGGCACCCAGAGTGTGGGCCTCTATAGGTCAGGCCAGTACGTGGGTTGGCAAAACAAGCATTGGAAGTAGTTCTCGGGGGCAAGAGATAGCTCTGGATAATCTCAATGGAAGCTGTAAGATGAAGAATCAGGCAGGAATCAAAGGTCAGGGCAAAGAAAAGATCAAGAACTCAGGTCTACAAGTCGGATATCAGCCTGCCAAATATCATATTATGAACACTGAGGATCAAGGTTAGGCTTTGTCATTTTATATACTGACTTGTCACTTCATATTCTGATTCCCTGCAAATCTGCCTGTGGCTGTTTGTGGACATAAGTAGGCTGGAGGCATGTGGGGAACCCCAGCAAGCAAAAGCCCAGCAATTGGTGTGGGCACTAGTTTTCCACTGACCGCGAGTGAGTATTTAATAATGTCTTTGTTACAACCAAACTTCAGTAAACTAAGAGCAGTTTATTTCTCTACGGAGCCTGTTACAATAGGATTTTTCTCATCGACACACACACACACACACACAGTAATTGTTTAAACATGCATAAATATGTAAAGACACATCAACTGAGGCGATCATAAAGCATGTTGAAAAATGTACCCACCAAGAATTACTACAGGGCTATAAAAAAGCATGCTTGCTCATTCTTTTTTTATACAAAGAACACATTGGAGAATAAATTAGCATGGAAAATGGTCTCTTTGAAGGCACAATGACTATTGTTTCCTTATTAAATCCAGTTTTTCAATTAAGTGGAGCTTCACTGATCCACACTGTGGCTGGGAGTTCCCATAGAGAATTTCTGAACTTTGTAGATTAGCAAAAAACTATAATTGGAAAAAAATTGTAACACAGACTCCAGGAGACTAGAGCAATGACTGCCATTGTGTTCCTTTATTTTGATAACTGGCTTTAGTTTTTAATTATTGAAATGCTTTGTAATGGAGCAGTTGATATGGGGTAGGCTTTTGTAAGAGTAATGAAGAATGGAGACAGGGCATTAATTGATTGAACACTTACTACCCATTACTCACTGTGCTACTAACTATCTCACTGGATCCTGACATCACCATAGTAGCCATTGTTATGCCCAATGTGCAGAGAGAAAAACTGATCCCAAAGGGCCCACTGATTTGCCCCGGGGAGCACAGCTCAGAGGGGGTTGAGCTAATATTTCAGCACCATCTATATCATATAGTAAAAGCGTAACCATGCTTCAGTTTTTTGCTTTGTATGTCGATTTAAAAAGGGATTCACTTCATTTTCAAACTGGGTATTGTGAACACCATTATTATAGTAGACAAAATTGGCATTGCTGATCTGTGCTTCAATAACAATATTAAATTTATAAAAATAAACTACATTAAAATAAATTTATTAAATTAAAATAAATTGAAATGAGGATAATACCCACACTAACAAGCAAATGTACTATTGTGGGAAAGAATAAGTAATTGCCTTTTCACTGCCAGATGTGGATTATTGTAAGAAAATGTGATGATTAAAGCTGTTTGGCAAAAAACCTCCTTGCCGTCTAGCAAGATCCAGACCTGTGAGGGTGCTTGAAAGAATTCTTAAAATCACCAACAGGGCATGTTGACTCAATCAGTTATTAAATACTGGTGAAGTACTTTCTACCTACAAAATAGTGTGTGCCAGATGCTGAAGAGCTATAGAGATGAACAGAGTATTTACTGAGCACCTACTGTGTGTGAGACTTTTTAATCTACATAGTGCTATTGTGTGATCCTCATAACAAGTCTGTGGGCCTGTTGGCATTACTCTTGACTTACATGAAAGAAAATTGACATTTAAAAATTTAAGTGACATATTCAAACTCAATAGCTGCCAAGTGGTGCACTTAGGCCTTTAAACGACCTGTTCATTGCCAAGTTCTGTGTCGTTTGTACTACACTATGATCCCCTCTTATGGAAATTTCAGTCCAGGAGAGACTGACCTGACCTGTGAAGTACTAGCTAATAATACAAGACAATAAAATAATAATGTTTGTTAAGGGATAAGCAAAATTCAGGATCAATTAATTCCAACTGAGAAATGGGAGAAAGTTTTAAGAGCCCTCAAGGGCATGAAAAATCCCTGGTTGCTGGGGAAAGCAGGAGAAAAGAATTCCAGATTGAAGAAACAACATGATTCAAAGCAGAGAGGCATGCTTGGAGACCAGGGTCCAGTCCTTCGTGTGCAACTAGAGTGCTGAATTAATGTCGAAAGGAGTAAAAGATCAAGTTGAACAATAGAGATGTAAACTGTGGAGGGTTATATATGTATATTTTCACAATAAATATGTAAAAAATAATTTTTGAAAACCCCATAATATTCATGAAAATATCACTACAAAAATCAAAACCAAAACTAAAACCAAACTATAGAGGGTCTCAGGTGCCATGCTAAGGTATTTGAATAATTCTGTCCCTCCTGGGCGATTAAGATTTTTGCAGAGGTGAATCACCTATTTGATTTGTATTTTTGAAAAAGATAACACTAGAGATATGGAACTCTGTATTGGCTATTGAAGTTGGGGCTAACAGGAAGCTGTTGCAATAATGTAAGGAGGAAGTTATGAGAGCCGGTCTGGGCCAGTACCAGCAGGAATGACAGCCAGGGCGGCTTGTGGGATTTTATAAGGAGAAACTCTGGGAGGTGTGGTACACATATGCAGGTAGAGAAGGGGGACCCAAAAGTTATGTCAGGGTTCCTAGATTTCAATGACTGAGTAGAGGGAGGTAAAAAAAGCACAGGTTGCTGGTGGAAAGGAGATGTAGAAATACCCATTCCCTAATACTCATGACCACGCTAACTATAACTGTGGAAATTACATTCTTAAAATATAATATAAATGGGTGGAGAATGTTCCATTTTTTGGCTTGCTTTCTTCATAGTTCCTGAATCATTTCAATGGAGGTATATATTAATGACATTTTTTGAAAACTCAAAAATCACTGTGATAAGGTGATCGTGGGTGTTTTCTTTGGTGTCTGTCTGGTACTTCAAATTAATGGTGCAGATCATTTCTTCCCAGGTCGTGACCATTCATATAGCTCCAGTGGATGACCAGCTTCCCAAAGAGGCTCCTGGAGTGTCTCGGCATTTGATTGTCAAGGAAACTGAGGTGGCCTACGTAACTAAGAAACATCTACATTTTATAGATACGGAATCGTGTGACCGAGAGCTGCTCTACACAGTAACAACTCCTCCATTTTCCCCTTTCAGTCACAGGTATCTCTATGAAAAGCCATTACCTCAGCTGTTAGTTGAGAGTTATGTTCTAGCCCACTGGGGTGTCCCAACACATGAGGTCCAGGATGGCTATGAATATGGCCCAACACAAAATTGTGAATTTACTTAAAACCTTTTTTTTGCTTGTCAGTTTTCGTTAGTGTTTGTGTATTTAATATGTAGCCCAAGACAACTCTTCTTCCAGTGTGGCCCAGAGACGCCAAAAGCTTGGACACCCCTGGTAGAGAGTCAAAAGTGGCCATATATAGTGCTGTGGTTCAATTGCTGTGTTGGTCAGACATGAATTTATATTCTATTTAACATTTACTCTAATCTCAATCTTATACCTCCCTTCAAAAGTTGTATTAGTTGGTAAATTACCTGCGTTTTGTAGTGTCTTCAGCTTAGTTGGCTTAAAACAGTCTTTAATCCCCTCTTCTAAAGAGAAGGATTCTTTTTCTTTTCAGTAAAATTTATTGAGTCTTTATAACATCATTTTTAGGTATCACAGGCCACAGAATGGCCATACTCTTTGATCCCAATCCAGGAAAGTGGCATGAATATAGTTTAGGCTGGTGACATGCACGTGATGGCAAGGAAACATTTTAGGATGAGAACGATGAATCCCCTTCCTGATGTCAAAGAGGAAAATGTTGTGCATACTCTTTGCAGTAATGATAAGAATGGCATTAACCAGAGTGGGCTTACGGCTAGAATCCCCAACGTGTAAAGACAGCATATGGGAACTTAATATTTTATTTCTTCTCATGATGTGCTCTTTTAGTTTAAAAAAATTTGGTTGTAGGCTATTTGACCTAATTTTTGTTCCTTGAAAAATGAGCTGATGTGTTCAATATTTCTCTTTAGACACTTGGATGCTGGGAAATTATTCATGGTGGATAGCATACCAAAGCTAGCCAAAAATCCTGCAGCCCTGGGCTTGAAGTCATTCACTCAGGTAGGATGCTATGCTAAAGTGTTTAAAAACATGATGGAAGTGTCCTCTGGGAAGTCCTGGTGCTCCTATGATTGCACTCGAGAATGATGGTCTTTGACATCCGTTACAAGTGCTTGATATCTTCATTCCTTCTGCTTGTCCCTTTACATTAAGCGTGCAGCATCTGTTTGACAGATCTTGATCAAGTTAGATATGATTTCAGAATCTTGTAATTTGACACAGGCTTGTGCATTATTTTGCCAGCAGGGACCTGGCACATATGTTTTTATTCCACCAGATTCCGTTTATCTAATATCCTATCATGTCAGTGTGCTAGAGCTGCTCATACCAAAGTACCACAAACTGGGTGGCTTAACACAACTGAGATTCCTTGTCGCACATTTTACAGCCTGACAGTGTGAAATCAAGGTGGTGGTAGGGCCTTGCTCGTTCTGAACGTATGTAGAAGAGTCCTTCCTTTCCTCTTCCTAGCTTCTGGTGGTCAATCTTTGATGTTCCTTGGCTTGCAGACATATGGCTCCAACCTCTGCCTGTCATCTGTGGCCAATTTTTTCCTGTTTGTCCCTTTTCTGTTATAAGTTTACCAGTTATTAGAGGCTCACCCCGCTCCACTATGATCTCACCTTAACTAATTATATTTGCAACAACCCTGTTCCCAAATAAAGTCACATTCTGAGGGTTAGGTCTTCAATATACCTTTTGGGAGACACGGTTCAACCCAGAACGTCTACTACTTTCCAAAAATAGTGTATCAGTCTTCTCCCTACTCCGTGGACCCTACTCTGAAGATCCCAGAGGGCTCACAGTCATGGCAATGAGCGTGCTTAGGCAGCAGCTGATCTGCAGTTTGGGGCTAATTATGCCTAATCTCACTGTACTTAGATGTTGTAAATGGGTATGTGAGCCCGATGTGGTGGGTACTATTATTTTATGATTTCATTTATTTTACAGATAAAGAAAAAGAGGTCTAGCAGGTGTAAGCAGCTTGACCGATGCCACCCAGCTACTTGTACTAGTAGAGCTTACACATGAGCTCCACTTACGGGCAAGCTGAGTTAAAATTCAAGTCTCCTGCCTTTTATAGAGTTGGCTGGCTTCAAGTACTTGATATATTTACTTAATTTCTTTGTCCTTTCTCCTCCCAATTTTTAGAAAATGTGCTTTATAAAGTAGACCTTTTTGGCATCCTCAGATTGATGGGGATGCATCTATACCCTTCCATATTATTATTATGACAGTTCCCTTAGACCTATATCTCTGAAAGTCTCTAATCCTTGCAAATCAGAACCCCTGTGTCCATCTTGACTTTCTTTGCAGGATGCCGTGAACTACATGAAAGTGGCCTACATGCCACCCCTGCATGATATAGGCCCCCATCCACAGCACATCCAGTTCGCATTATCCGTCAGTAACCAGCACGGCGGCACCTTGCACGGTATCTGCTTTAACATCACGGTTCTCCCAGTGGACAACCAAGTTCCTGAGGTACGGGCGGTGTTTGATGTAAAGGATGAAAGGGAGGAATGACCTAAGGAAAGCAAGGAAAGACTTTAAGACTTACTGGAAATGCTAACTTTTCTTTAGGCAATTTTAAAGAACTTTTTTATTTTCTAGCCACAGTGTAGGAAAAAGCCTGGGTTGGGGGCAGTTCTTCACCTCCCATGGGACTATCTGTCTAAAGGTGAGATTTTTCCAGTTGCTGAATTTGGCATTATTTTCAAAGCTTAATCAAAATCTCTTTCATTTCCTTTCTTTTCTGCTGAGTTTCACGTGTTGATCAGGAGAAGGGGATTAAATTATAGGTCTCTTAGCAACCAGAAGGGCTTATTTCCTCTCACTGCAGGCTAGCTATGCTACTCTGTAATCTAAAGACGCTTTTAACTTTCCAAAATGAATTAAGATGGGCCCTTCCATTTTATCCAGTCCACTCCCCAGTGTTTATGAAGCTGTAAAGCACTGGGGTCTCTCGTTAAATCTGAACTGCAAAGGCGATGCCTCCTAGACAGTCTTATCAGAGAGGTGGGGTTCGTACTGAGAGTTTGTTCCATACTCTGCCTCCTCCCCATCAGAGTACTAGACTTCATTGTTGTGACTTTTTTTAAACCTTTTTATTGAATTTATTGAGAGGACGTTGGTAAGAAAATTATATAGGTTTCAGGTGTACAATTCTCTAATACATCGTATGTATATTGTTTTATGTGCTCACCACCCCAAGTCAAGTCCCCTTCTATCACCATTCATCCCCTCTTTACCCTCTATTAGGTCACTCCATCCCCCTTTCCCTCTGGTAGTCACCATGCTGTTGGCTGGGTCTATGAGTTTTGTTGTTGTGTTTGCTTAATCCCTTCACCTTTTTCAACTAGTGTGCAACTGCCCTCCCCTTGACAGCTGTCAGCCTGCTCTCTATGTGTGAGTCTGTTTCTATTTTTCTATCAGTTTATTTTGTTCATTAGATTCCATGTACGAGTGAAATCATATGGTATTTGTCTTTTTTCTTTTTCTTTTTTTTAAAAATATTTATTTATTTTTAGAGAGAGGGGAAGGGAAGGAGTAAGAGTGGGAGAGAAACATCTATGTGTGGTTGCCTCTCATGTGTCCCCCACTGGGGACCTGGACTGCATCCCAGGCATGTGCCCTGACTGGGAATCAAACAGGTGACCCTTTGCTTCACAGGCCTGTGCTCAATCCACTGAGCTACACTAGCCAGGGCTTGTCTTTTTCTGACTGGCTTATTTCACTTAGCATAATGTCCTCCAGGTCTATCCATGCTGTCTCAAAGGGTAAGATGTTTTCTTTTTTATGGCCAAGTAGTATTCAATTGTGTAAATGTACCATAGCTTTTTTATCCACTCATGTCCACAACTCATGGACACTTGGGCTGCTTCGAAATCTTGGCTATTGTAAATAACACTGCAATGAACATGGGAATGCATATGTTCTTTTGAATTATTGTGGCTGTTCCTGGACTCATTTTTCCCTCCTAAGAAGCAGAAAGACAAAGTAGGATTACCTATCCATTAGGGACCTGAGGAGACGAGAGCCTACACATGTCTGATCCCCAAGGAAATAGGTCACCTTCACAGGTAGCTACGTGGAATACAGCCTGGAAAGCACTCCTGCTCTTTTTCTTGCTCACTCCTTGCCATTTCTATACCTGCCCAGGGTTGTGGGGCACAGGGCTCACCCTGAGGGAGCAAGGTGAACTTGGGTTGGGTAAAAAACAATGTTTTTGAGTAATGAATTGCCAATATCAGGAGGCTTCTTATCAAGTCTGGATTTTTGGCATCAGTGAAACTTTGGAAGCTCGGACAACACTGAGACCACATATCCCACAGCAACACTTGGAAAAAGCATGTTCTCCAGTCACCAAAGTCTCCACCCAACTCCACACAGCCATTTACATCAAAGGCCTGACTCCTCGGGGCTGTGAGCTTGCAATTGTTGGTAGAGAATCCACCAAGGAACTCACACAAAATAATCTCAACTCTATTCTTCAGCTCCCTGTCGGACACCAGATGACATGACTGTGGAGAAAATAGTTTAGAGGGCCAGGTAATTTGATTAGACTTTATTCACACCACCCTTTTCTACATATGAGATAGAGGCCTGAAATAGAGGCCTGGCATCTAAAGAAGCTAAAGCTTTTTCTTGAACAATCATGGAGAAATACCCTTTTATGCAAAGCAGTGCAAGTCTTTCCTTAGAAAAAGATGATCTGTGCGGAAAACCAAAAAGGATGCAGAATGGTTGAATACCTATGAGGACTTGGTGCTCAAGTGGCATAGTGGCTAGAGACATAGTTGCTTTACTTCTGTGTCTTTTTTGTACAGTCTGTGGAACAAATGAATTACTATCTGAGAGACCTGAGGATAGTAGAAATACAATTAAATAAGTAGTATTAGTGAAACCAGTCATAGGAGTGATTTCTGATTTCAAATGCCCACAGATGGCCACCCGGGGACCCTGACACCATGTTAACCTGAATGCCGGAAACCTAAGCACTTGGTTCTGGCAGGGACTAAAAAGTTAATGATAATGAGTAGGGGGCAAGTTAGCCTTATGCTTTCATTTTTTGTAAGTTGTTCTAAATATGTATGTATAATATTTAAAAATTATCTACTAAAACAAACTGTATTCCTTGGGATAGTCATTGATGCAACTGAGGAAAAAATGAGGACGCAGACATTGACCTTGTTTCAAAGATAACACTCCTTTCTCAGTAAGAGCTCCCTTTGTCCTTCCTCCTAAAACAGTGAAAATACAGATTTGGCAAAATTAAAGTAAGGCATCTGAGGAGGGACGGGGTTACAGTGGTTGTAGGGAGAGAAAGTTCTTGCTTTTATGTTTTCCTTTGCTGGTGGGAATAGTTTATTAAAGACTAGAGGGCAGCTGTCTCAGGTTGTCGCTCTCATAATCTCTATGATCCTTGGGCTGTCCTTGGGACATGTATGGATGCCCCTGGCAGCTGTGCCCTGCTGTGCTGGAGGGTAGAGCAGGGGTCTGAGTGAGCTGCAACTTCTTCCTGACTTCTTCCCCTTTCCTTGCCCGTGCTTATCTCATCCTCTTTCAAGTCTTTCCTTGGGAACATCCTCCTTTCTGGGAGCAGCAGCTGCTCTGAGGAGAGTGCTGCTTCCTTAGAGAATGCTGTGTCCTCGCATTGGCAGGGCAGCCAACCTCAGTCATCTTCTAGGAGCCCTCAGAGCTCATCACTTGGCATCCCCACTTGTGTCTGCTTGCTTTGCTTCTGTGTGGTAATACACGCAGAATAGTACTACATTCTGTAAGATGCTACATTAAACAAACAACATTTTCTTACTGTAGGAACTCAGAACTTTGACTATATTTATGTGCCTTATAAATCTCTAAGGTAAAGATATTGTATATAGCAGTTTTCAAGACATGTTTGAAAGTTTCAAGACTTATTTCAAGACATTTCTTTGCCAGCCCCTCTAACATGCTCTTTACTTACACATGAATTATTAGTTGTCAAGCAGTGGGTTTTTCTATTATAAAGTCTCTTTATGGCTTCGATATTTTTAAATTTGCTTTCCAAAAATTTTTATTGCATTTTCATTAACATTTATCCCCTAAACCACCCCCATAGTCACCCCACTGTTGTCCATGTCCATGAGTCCTTTTTCCTTTTTGCTTGATCCCTCCACCCTCTAACTACCCCCATAGCTGTCGTCCTGCTCTCCATCTATGAGTCTGTCTCTATTTTGCTTATTTGCTCAGTTTATTCATTAGATTCCACATACGAGTGAAATCATATGGTATTTTGTCTTTCTCTGGCTGGCTTATTTCACTTAGCATAATATTCCTGCGATCCATCCATGCTGTTGCAAAGGGTAAAATTTTCTTCTTTTTTACAGCCAAGTAGTATCCCACTGTGTAAATGTCCCCTCATTTACTGATCTACTCATCTACTCAATCCACTCCTCTACTGATGGGCACTTGGGCTGCTTCCATATCTTGGCAATTGTAAATAATGCTGCAATGAACATAGGGGTGCTTATGTTCTTTCGAATTAGTGTTTTGGGTTTCTTTGGATAGATTCCCAGAAGTGGTATTGCTGGGTCAACAGGCAGATCCATTTTTCACTTTTGGAGATAGCTCCACACTGCTTTCCACAGTGGCTGCACCAATCTGCATTCCTACCAACGGTGCAAAACTGCTCCTTTTCCTCCACATCCTTGTTAGCACTTATTGTTTGCTCAGACTATTGAAGACAGCCATTCTGACTAGTGTGAGGTGATACCTCATTGTGGTTTCAATTTGCATTTCTTTGATGTTTACTGATGTTGAGCACCTTTTCTTATGCCTATTTGGCTTTCTCTGTGTCCTCCAGGTCCTTTGCCCATTTTTAATTGAGTTTTTTGTTTTGTTGGTGTTGAGTTTTATAAGTTCTTTATAACATTTGCATATTAACCCTTTATCAGATGTATTGGCAAACATGTTCTCTGATTCCATGTATTGTCTTTTTGTTTTGTTGATGATTTCCTTTGCTGTGCAAAATTTTTTAGTTTGATGTAGTCCTATTCATTTATTTTTTCTTTTGTTTCCCTTGACTGAAGAGATATATCAGATAAAATATTGCTATAAGTAATGTCTGAAATTCCTATGTTTCCTTCTAGGATTTTAATGGTTTCAGGTCTAACATTTAAGTCTTTAATCCATTTTGAATTTATTCTTATGTGTGGTGTAAGAAGGTGGTCTGGTTTCATTTTTCTGCATGTATTGGGTTGGCCAAAAATCCATATGATTTTTTTTTGTAAAATAGAAAACCCCACATTTTTCATTTTTACCAATAACTATCGATTTGGAAATTTTGAGTACATGGCTATCTCCTGTGTGGTTGATACCACACTCCTGATAACTTGATTGTTATCAACTTCAGCTGGTCTAAGCAACTGTGGAGCGTCATCCAGCAAGAATTTTCCAGCATGAAACTTCAAAAACCACTTCTGACGTGTTAGATCAGTCACAAAACCTTCTTCATCTATGGCACAAATCTTTTTTTGCATTTCAGTTCTGTTTTTACTTTTCTTGAAATAATGAAGTATAGTATGCCAAAAATGTTGTGTACTTGCTTCCATCTTTAATATTAAAATGGCTATGCAAAAATTCACCCGTTCTGATAATTAAAAAATACATGCTTATATGACAGCTGCCACAGTAATCTAATAAAATTATTTCAAATAAAGACAACTAAGAACTACTACAGCCATCTTATGGAAAAAAACAAACTTTCTGGCCAACCCGTTATCTGTCCAGTTCTTCCAACACCATTTATTGAATAAACTATCTTTAGCCCATTGTATGTGCTTGCTTCCTCTGTTGAATATTAATTGGCTGTAAAGGTATGGGTTTATTTCTGAGCTCTCTATTATGTTCCATTGATCTATGTGTCTGTTTTTATGCCAGTACCATGCTGTTTTCATTACTATGGCCTTATAGAATAGTTTGATGTTAGGTAGTATGACTCTTCCAACTTTGTTCTTTCTCAGAATCACTGTTGCCATGTGGGGCTTCATTTGTTCCATATAAATTTTTGAAATATTTATTCTAGTCCTGTGAAATACACCATGGAATCTTGATAGGAATTAGGTATTGAATCTATAGATCGCTTTGGGTGGAATAGATATTTAATGATGTTAGTTCTTCAGCACAGGGTACGTGCTTCCACTTTTTTGTATCTTCTTTAATTTCTTTCTTCAGTGTCTTAGAAGTTTTTGAGTACAGGTCTTTTACATCCTCGGGTAGGCTTATTCCAAGGTATTTTATTCTTTTTGAAGCAACTGTGAATGGGATTGCTTTCTTAAGTTCCCTTTCTGTTAGTTCACTATTAGGGTATAAAAATGCAACTAATTTCTGGATATAATTTTGTATTCTGCTACTTTGCTGAATTCATATATCAGTTCTAGTAGTTTCTTGGTGGAATCTTGGATTCTCTATGTACAGTAGCATGTCATCTGCAAATAAAGACACTTTTACTTCTTCCTTTCTAATTTCAATGCCTTTTATTTTTTCTTGTCTGATTGCTATGGCTAGGACTTGCAGTACTATGTTGAATAAGAGAGGTGAAAGCAGACATCTCTGTCTTGTTCCAGATCTTGTAGTTTTTGACCATTGAGTATGATGTTGGCAGTGGGTTTGACATATATGGCCTTCATTATATTTAGGTAAGTTCCCTCTATACCCACTTTGCTGAGAATTTTTATCATAAATGGGTGCTAGATTTCATCTAATGCTTTTATGCATCTATTGATATGATCACTTGGCTTTTATTTTTCATTTTGTTTGTGTGATGAATTGCATTTATTGATTTGTGAATGTTGTATTAGCCTTGCATTCCTGGAATAAATCACACTTGTTTATGGTGTATATTTTTGATGTATTCCTATATTCAATTTGCTAATAGTTTGTTAAGGATTTTAGCATCTATGCTCATCAGGGATATTGGCCTATATATTTTTCTTTTTTTTTGTAGTGTCTTTATCTGGTTTTGTAATTAGGATAATGCTGGCATCATAAAATGAGCTTGGGAATATTTCCTTCTCTTGAATTTTTGGAGTAGTTTGAGAATGATAGGTGTTAGTTCTCAGAATGTTTGGTTGAAATTCATCTGTGAAGCCATTCATTCCAGGACTTTCTGTTTGTTTGGAGTTTTTTGATTACCGCTTCAATTTCACTAGGTGTAATTCACTAGGTTGTTGGACTTCCATACAGTTCAATTTTCTGTCAGTACTGGTTGTTTTTTTTTTGTTTGTTTCTAAATTGTTGTTGTCCTTATTTTGGTTGTGTGAGGAGGCACAGTGTGTCTACCTATACCTCCAATTTGGCTGGAAGTCCCCGTACTACCAGTCTTGATGTGGTTTCTTCCATACATCTTTGGTTATAAGGCTTCTCTCTAGCTAGTGTTCAGTTGGTTATTCAGGGTGATGTCTCTATAATTTAGTTGTAATTCCAGTTTGGTTCTGGGAAAAGGTTAATGTAGCTCCCACCTATTCCACTGCCATCTTGGATTGGCTTCAATACTTAAGTCTAATATTTGAATAAATCTATTTCCTATGGAATGTTCAAATTCTTATCTTCAATTTCCCTGCTCCACTTCCACCCCTGAAATACTATAATTGATGTTTAAAAACTCCAATTAATTTCCCAAGTCTTTAAGTATTTTTATGTTGAAGAAAAGAGATGGATTGTTTCTCTAGGGGAATTTGATATAGGTTTTGCTCATTTTGTGTTGAGCAATGGTAAGTGTGGACGTGATAATGAATGGTATTATTTTCTCTTGTTAGCACCACTGATAGTGACCAATTTCCTGCTTTTACTATATAGGGTCTGGGGTAAATTAAATATAGATACTTTCAGGTTTATAGATCTGCTTTGCTTCTTTGTATCCATCAAAGCTTAGAATCTGAAGCATTTTGTAAACAGTATTTCTCAGCTGAGATGTTCAGCTTTGAAATTGACCTCTTTACCACACTCTTGAAAAATTACTTAACATGTTAATATGGTGCTGGGATTTTTCTAATGGGATTAATGAAACAAAGCTTTAAGTGTCTCTTTTCTTTCTTTCTAGGTACTCACCAACCCTCTGAGAGTGGCTGAGGGAGGTCACTGTGTTGTCAGCACAGAGCACATTCTGATTTCTGACGTGGATACCAAACTGGACAATATCTACCTCTCCCTGCAGAGGCTGCCTCAGCATGGAAGGGTGGAGCTGGATGGGTTTCCTCTAAGCACAGGGGCCACATTTTCTTGGGGAGATCTCCATGCCTTAAAAGTTAGGTTAGAACATTTCCTGGCTTTTTTCTTTACATTCTTTGGCTCCCATCTGGCTCAGCTGAGAGGCAGAGTAAAAGGAAGTTCGTCCAATTCATTCAGAAGTACTAGCATGCTGCTCAAAAGCTTCAAGGGTCAGTTGAAAATTAGAAATGACAAAATTTTAATTTTCCTCCACTTTCTTGCCCTCTGGTTTGCTGTAACAAGGGGAATGACTTTATGGATATTTACACAGTAAAAATTCATTACCATGAATATTAAATTTGCTGAAATTATACATATCACAAGAGAGAATAGTCAAACTAGATGAATACAGACTGAAATAATCTGTAAAGCTAATCTACAAAATTGAACTTGGCTTTAAGAAAAGCCAATTTCAGAACCATGGAAACCAGGGGATAGAATTCTGTTGATCAATGCCTTTAGTATAAATTTTATTACTTTCTACGGGGAAGGGGATTTGCAGGCAAATAAGCAGGATAGGCTGGGTAGGTAGGGTATGGAGTAAGACTTGCCTCTCTGACAGTCAGGGATAAGACAGTCTCTGCTCATTGTCCTACAGTGGTTTCCTTATGTTGAACCCAGTTTTTCATGGTTCTGTATGAAGCTTTTCTACAAAATCTAGCAAACAAAAATTCTGTAAAACAATGCAAGGTACTCAAAAGCAATGGTCAGGTAGAACAACAGTGGTTAATTCCTCACAAATTCAAGTTATTGATAGGAATTCTACCCTTTCTGATAGAGTATAGTAGGAAGTATTAGGCATCAAATGTTTAGTTTCATACTTGAAAGTTGACTAGGAAGTAGGATTTGTGCACAGCAAGGTCAATTTCATCTGATGGTTTAGTTACATTATTTATTTACAGTCTCCAATATCTTTAACTTTTTTCACTACTCTTATCCTCATTAAAGTTTCCTTTCCTTTTCTTTTGAGATCTTAGTTATTAGCTACACATTAGAGAGCTATTTAAGTAATTCTACTAGGGCACGAGTGATGCATAGAAAAAGAAAAATACCAATATTAGACAGCACATATAGTTTAAGTATTCTTCTAGAGATTTGCAATTATTTTTTAAATTTAATCTTCACATCAGTCAAGCCTGACAAGGCAGATGGCTATACTCTTGTGTTGTAGTTGAAACTAAGGTACAAAGGGATGAGGTGACTTAGCATATGGCAGAGTTTGGTTATAACAGAAGTTTGGTTGACTGCACAGCCATGCCTTTGGATGTGTACTCCTAGACCCACTTGGCTCTTTTAGAAATTTTGGCATGGTAAGATAGCATTAGCACATTATCTCAGAGCAGTCTAATTTGCTGAAAATATCAGGGAGCATGACCAAGTAAAGTATAGGAGACAGTTTGTGGAAAGGATGCTGGAACCAGGAAGTGGACCTTCTCCACCACTGAAATAGAATCCCAACTCCTCTAGCCAGAGTAGGAGGACACTAGTTCTGAGTAAATACCTTTTAACCCTGGAAATTTTCATATGTGTTTTTTAAAGCTTTTAAAAAATATTTTCTTTCTTTCTTAATTTTTTAATTTTTTTTTAGAGAGAGGGGAAGGGAAAGAGAAAGAGAGGGAGAGAAACATAAAAGTGTGGTTGCCTCTCACATGGCCCCCACTGGTGACCCGGCTGGCAACCCAGGCATATGCCCTGACTGGGAATTGAATCTTGACCCTTTGGTTCACAGCCCATGCTCAATCCACTGAGATACACCAGCTAGGGCTCATATGTTTTTTTTATATATGTTCAATATACTATATTATTTTTAATGCAACTTCCTTTTCTGTTTTAACTAACTTTGTTGAGATATAATTTATATGCCTTACATATAGAATTCACTCATTTAAGTATATGATTCAGTGGCTTTCCATATATTCATAGATTTGGGCAACTGTCACCATAATCAAATTTGAAATGTTTTCATTACCCCAAAAAGAAATCCTGTGTCCTTTACCTGCCCCTTCCAATCTTTCCTCCCCTCCCAGCACTAGACCACCACTCACCTATTTTCTGTCTCTGTAGATTTGCCCATTCTGGGCATTTCATATAAATGGATTTATACAATGTGTAGTACTTTGTGACTGGCTTCTAATGGAACTTCCAATTTAATTGTATGAGTCTTATTTCCTTTCCTGTGTATCTTAAACAGATGATTGATAAGCTAGAAATTTGGCTCAGGGCAACAGCTATTTAGAACTTACTGTATATCACTACCATGGGCTGGAGAGTAAATGGAAAGTCTAGGAATGAACAGTTTCTTTAAGAAACTTGACTGCAAATTAAAGGACAAGGAGCCCAAGGCTAGACTAAGGAAAAATATTTTTATGTCTGAAATTTCTATAGATGGAGAGGAAGAGAGATAGTAAATAGAAAGGGGAAATGGCAGAAGAGAGGAAATACTCCATAGACACAAGTTTTAGAGAAGAGATGAATAGCTCCAGAACACAGGCAGAAGGATCAGCCTTAGTGAAGGAGGAGGGAGAGTTGTTCGAGTCCCTCTCTTAGCTGTCTACTGCCCAGTCTCAGAGTCCCCCTTGCACTGACCGCTGTTTTCTGTGCAGGACTGGAGATGCACCAACGGGTTTCCACTGTCACAGTGGCAAGCTTAAGGGTTGCTTTTGGATTTGAGGAGAAATTATGAATGCACATGACATGTTTTTCCAAGGTGGAGCAATTTTACATTCAGGGATGCTTAAGTAGTTAAATATGATTATCCTGCATTTTTTAATACTTATTTTTTGAACTTATGACCAAAGCCAAGGATGAGCTCTTGTGTCAGGCATCTCAGGATACTTGCAGAGTGGCCTTGAGAGGTTATGACAAATTCCTCCCCACAGGTATCAGCACGATGGATCTGAGACACTTCAGGATGACATACTCTTGGAGGTCACGGATGGCACCAATTCAGGAGAATTTGTTCTGCATATTGAGGTGGGTGGAAAGTTTCCTCCCTGGTCACATCGAAATAGAACATCTCATTTAGAAGCCTCTTAGAGTCTGATAGAATTTCAAGCACACAGCTCCAAAGACGAGAATGCCTGCTTATATCTTTGAATGTCTCAGGACAGGAAACAGAAAGCGAAGCCGTACTGGTGAAATGGGCATGCTGTGTTCTTTCTCCAATCTGTTTAAAGAGAGAGCTGCTCTGGCCTCACACCTGTATACTTAACAAACAATTGGTTTTATGAATAAATTATTTCCAATACTTTTGAACTGTAACACTCAACCTGCAGCTGGGCCAGCAGGTTACACTAGCATCACTAGGCTTTTCTCTGTATTATGGACGAAGCTATGTCTGTATATGCCTGGTGCCCCTTTGTGAATTGGCTTTAGGTGTATTTGAAATGATTTTCCCTCTTTTGACAGATGAAGAAAAATATGCACATAAAGGTTGAGTATATGCCCAAAGGCCTGATGGGAAACCCCAAGTTTTGCTGTTGAGTGACCAGCCAGGTCGATAAGCATAACTCATAGGATTTGTCACTAACTGTAGCCAGTGACAAAGGAAGGTCTTCAAAAAGACTCATTATGCTATGGCAGAGCCTCTAATTATTCTTACTGTATTAAGTTCTATTTCCATTGAATTTTGTCAGATCTTTGTAATATAAAATTATTATCTGTGATAGTGATAATGGTTTTATAAAATATTTTACAGTTAATAATTCATTGAGAACGATCACATCTATCTAGTGTTTTAAGGAGAGACAGGGAAGGCATAATCCCCATTTTATGGTGAAGGACATGTAGGCCCAAGAAGGTTCAGTGACTTGTCCTGGGTCATTATCTTGACTGTAGACCTGGGCTGGCACTCCACTCTCTGGTGCTTAGACCAGTGTTCCTTCCTCCTCACCATGGCCATAGCTGCAAATTACCAGGTGGTTATAATAATCACGCTTGCTAACATCTCCTGAGTACTTATCCATGCTGGTCACAATGAAGAGCTTCGTCCTTCCATTTTTCCACTTGATCTTCACAATGGCCTTGAGGTCTAGATGAAGAACAGTGTGTTATTTCAGTTTCAATAAGAAAGTTTATTTTTATTGGCAGACTTTTATATAGAGAGAGAGCATTTCTAAGTTACTTTTTTTTTTACTGAAAAGCAAATTTTAGGGCAAAAAAATCTAGCCCTACATATCTTCCAGCATTTACCATCTTCTAATTAATGACAATAAGCTGTGCATTTGGGGAAAGCACTGTGTTTATTTTTCCTTTTTAGACAAAAGGGCATGGCTTTTGAAAGCCAACCAGAAGTAAAAACAAGTTTGAACAATTATGTGCAATTGTTTTTTTATCTAGGAGGAATGTTTTAATTCTGTTGCAGTTAGACTGTATTACTCATTGGAAACTGAGGCTATTTTTTGAACTGCTGCGAAATGGTCACCGTGAAAGTATTGGTGAGATTCACTGGTCATGTCAAGAACAGTAATAAAGATGTTTTTAATGAATCCACTCAGGGGACTTGAACAAAGATATTGTTTCCTTATAAGCCAGTAGAAAATAGAATATTCTATGCTTTTTTATCTTTGGTTAAATAAATAATCCAGGGCTTCTAGCGCCCCCTTTCTCTATGCATTAAAGTAAAGTGTGAACATAATTTCATGTGTACTTGTTGCAGGGTGTAACAACTGTTGAAATAGCAGGGTAATCAAGGTGTATATACAGGGTTACATTTATTTGTCTCCTTTTTTGATTTTGTAATAGTTAATTTTTTAATTGTATTTTTCCATTGCCATTTATCCATCCTACACCCTCTTCTACCTCAACCTTCCCCCATCCCCCCTTAATAGTGTCTTTTATATGTCAGGTCCTGTGCTAGATGCTGGGGATATGATGATGAATGAGACGAATAAAGCTTACAGGCAAAGATTGAAGGCAGACATTAAACAGATTATCACTGAAATAATCAATTCATTAAAATATGGATGTGTTCTACAAATAAATGGGGTGCTAAAAAGAGAGAAAATGGTAGAAGTTCCTAAATGAGCCTGAGCTGTCAAACAAGTTTTTCCAAGGAGTGCACATGTGGCCTGAGGCGGAGATGGTCACACAAAGAGCTGGGTGCAGGGCCTACCAAGCCAAGGGGCAGGGAGAGGATGCCAGGTGCTACAAAGACCTGAGATAGGAGGAGTGCAGTGTTTTGGGGTGAAAATGGAGTGAGGTGGCAAAGGCACCCCATAGCATGAGATGAGGCCAGAGACATCCTAGGAGAAGCACTGGGGAGCCATTGAAGGTTCCCACTGGGCAGTGACTTGATGAGAGCCAAAGTTTAAAAGATCCCTTTGGCTGAAGCATGGGGGAAGGAAATGTTGGGTTGAGTGTTCACGAGCTGTACCGGATAAACCAACTTGCAGCATACACCAAGTTGCGGTTGTGAACTCAAGAGGAGGAATGTCCTTCATTCCCATTTAGAAGACATACATTTTCAAATTTCTTCATCATCTTTTTAAATTCCGAGAGCCAGTGGGAGCCTATGTTGCTTTCTTTCCCTTCCACTTGGAGTTTTATTGTCATGGCAGTGACAGAAAAATGTTTTGTCAGGTTGAAACCTGGCATTGATTTGATGGGTATGGAGTTTCGACTTAACTCAAATGTTTCAAATGCAGCTGCTACTTATTGTAGGTCCAGAGAAACTTCCTGGGTGGCAGGAAATTGAGGGTGAAATGGAGCTTTGTAATTTGAAATATAAATAACTTTGATGTGGTAATGTAAATGCATAAGACCATGAGGACCAAATTTCCTCTAGAATATGTGTGAATTTAATGAAGGAGGATAGGGGCTTTGGTGAAGGATGCTTATATTACATTTATATTTTGTCTGCCTGAAAACAAATGGGAGACTCGAGTCCCAAACCATAACTGCACTCTCCCATTCCTACCTAAAATGTTTCTCATGTGGGTCATTTCTTGCAAGATGGATCATGTGGGGAAAGTTAAAAGATACAAACTGCTTGGCCAAATTCCATGGCTATTGTTTTATGTGTCTGGAAGATTGAAAATGCCTGTCATTCAGACTATGAGTTATGGGTTACCAGTTGGGCAATTTGTCATTGCTTGCTTTTCTTGAAAACGTGCGTTTTTTTTTTCTACTTAGGTATTTCCTGTAAATGATGAGCCACCAATCCTAAAGCCTGACCTCAACCCCAAGATGCATTGCTCAGAGGGCGATGAGGTGGTCATCACCTCTGAATACATTTTTGCTACTGATGCGGACAGCGATGACTTGAAACTGATGTTTATAATTTCTCAGGAACCTCAGCATGGGGTGGTGAGGAAAGCTGGAGTCACAGTGGATCAGTTTTCTCAGGGAGACGTTGTCTCGGGGGCTGTGACGTACAAACACACAGGTAAATGACAGCACTGTGACTAGTTTGAGTGAGGGAATGCAAGTAACATGCCAGAGTCTTAACCCCACGCCTCACTATAGATCCCAATAATCTAACAGTGTGAATACCTGATCCCATTAAAAAGAAGCAGCATCAGCCTGCATCCCATTTCTCAAGTAGGATCACATACTTAGAAGTATTTCTGATCTCAGTAATACAATGAATTTCAGAGTAGAGAAAGAGCAAGTATTATTGTTACTCTGTTCATCATGCTTGCACACAGACCTTCTGTTCACTCTGGGGTTATCAACCTCACCCCCTTTTTGGTCAATTGGTTTTGGGGTATTTTTTTTGTCAATTGGATGATGGGTTTATTTGACCATCACAACTTCTGCTTCAGGGTTCATAAATCATACCATCATAGCAGAAATGTCTTCACTAAACTCCCTAAGATAATTATATTATTAATTTTAAAAGTTTACTGGTCACATCTAGCTTTTAAGAAGTAACTGGCCTGCCTTTGAAGTTTCTGAGAAGCAAAGATGACATCTCAGGCTTTGTGTAACTTGTCCACAGCACCCAACAGTGGTGGGCACAGATTAGAGATGCAGTAAATGCTTCTTTATTAGCACCGTGCTTACATTTCTGGCATAGCATTATAGTGTTACCCAGTGGCATGTGTTACCCATGTAAAATGTTCAAATAAATAAAATGTTAATTCATCTGACATCTGCAAGGCACACTACTAGGCACTGTGGGCTGCAAAGGAGTGTACTCCAGACCTTGTTGTGAAGGACTTTTCCTTTAAATAGGTAGACAAACCCATTCACGTGCAAAAATGATAGTGTGATATATCTGCATCTTCTGAATTCTGGATGGGGGCACTTCCTCAGTAATGACACCGTATAGTTCCTCTAAGTACCTTTCATTGCACTCTGTTACAACCTCATGGATGCCTCTCTGACCTGTATACTCCATGGGGGAAGTATGAGTGGATGTGCTGGCCAAGTGAGTGGTTGTGGGAAGAAGAGGTATCAGAATTCAGATCATTTGCTTAATTGAAGAGATACATAGAGAGAATGTAAGCAGCGCGAGGAGGGTGAAGGGAACTGAAGGAGGGAGGACTGAGGTAGCTAAGAATTAATTTGGAAATGGGAGAAAACATTTGGAAATAATATTCTTATATGCACTTTGGTAAACAGTGCTTTATTAGGATAGCAGTTGTCTCATGCCAATTAGTATTGTACATTTTAATTGCTCCCAGACATCTTTTTTCTTTACATAATATTTCTTTACCTTTTTATCTGTGTTTAGTCTTAGTTGAGGTTTATATAGTTATTTCCTTGTCTTGGGGAGCATCGCCCAGGTGCTTGATGCCTTTCAATGTCTCTTAAAAGTTTACAGCGAGGGACTTCTCTTTGATTTCCCCAGGAGTTCTCAAACAGACTGGCAGAAGGGCATCCAAAGACCAATGATCTCTGTTTGTTACATGATTTAAACATCTTTGGCAGGCTCGTGCAGCACAGATAAGTTAGGATGAGATGACTGTATTTTCTGTTCCAGGTGCTAAACAACACGTGTGGTAGCCGCGTATGGAAGTATCAACTACTTTTTGTCATGAGACCTAGTATGACGTTGGGGCGAATTATTTCAAATAGATTTTTTTGCTATGTTATTAAGTTAGCAGAAATACTGTATTCAAAAGATGTTTTCTTTTTGGAGTGTTATGTTTTCTTATAATGGTCACACAATGATTCAATTGGTAGTTATGTAGCACTATGCTGAGATTTGTATAAGGAGCCACAGTATTGGAAGATCTAGTTTCGGTGGCCTCTTGTCTGCATAGCAGTGATTATAGAAGTCACTTGAGAGTAATTTGTCACCATTACTTTATTTGCTTCCTATTGTTCTGAAAAATATACATGTTCACTGCAGAAAACTTGGAAAGTGTAGAAAAATATCATGATGTTTTGGAAAAAAATCACTTTATTTACCTGTTAAAGATAATCACTATTTAACATTTCAGTATTACAGCATTTTATTTTCTTTTTCTAACCATAATTTTTAATATCATTGCAATTATGTTGTGTGTAGTTTTATAAATCACCTTTTTCATTTAGATTATCACCAAAAAGTTTATGGTCTTTTTAAATTAATGATGAAGATTCTTTTTCTTTTTCTTTTATTTACTTTTTATTGAATGTATTGGGGTGACATTGGTTAATAAAATTACATAGGTTTCAGGTGTACAGTGCTATAACACATCATCTGTATATTACATTGTGCATTCACCACCGCTAGTCAAGTGTCTTTCTATCACCACCTACCCCTTCCTTTACCTTCTTCAACTTCCACCTCCTTTACTCTGGCAATCACCATATTGTTGTCTGTGTCCATGAGCCTTTTTTTTTTTTTTTTTGCTTACTACCTTCACCCTTCTCACCCAGCCTCCAAGCCCCTCTGTCTCCTCTGACAGCTGTCAGAATGTTCTCGGTGTCTTTGAGTCTGTCTCCACTTTGTTAGTTTATTTTGTTCATTAGATTTCACATATACCATATTTTTCAGGCCATAAGACGCATCTAGGTTTTATAGGAGGAATATAAGAAAAAAACCTTTAAGCAAAAAATGTGGTAAAATATTTAATATCATAAATAACATAATATTTCACCAATATAAATGTAAACAGAACTCAACAGCAGCATTAACAACCATTATTCCTCCCAAATTTGTGGGGGAAAAGTGTGTCTTATAGTCCAAAAAATACAGGTAAGTGAAATCATATGAACGGTACTTGTCTTTCTCTGACTGGTTATTTTACTTGGCCTAATACTCTCCAGGTCTATCTTTGCTATTGCAGAAGGTAAGATTTCCTTTCTTTTTATGGCTAGGTAGTATTTCACTGTGTAAATGTACCACAGCATTTTTATCCACTCATCTACTGATGGGCACTTGGGCTGCTTCTAAATCTTGGCTATTGTAAATATTGCTGCAATAAACATAAGGGTGCATGTATTCTTTTGAATTAGTGTTTCTGGTTTCTTTGGATATATCCCCAAAAGTGGAATTGCTGGATCATAAGGCAGTTTCATTATTAATTTTTGAGAAAACCTCATGCTGCTTTCCACAGTGGCTGCACCAATCTAAATTCCCACCAGCAGCGCGTGACGGTTCCCTTTTCTCCACAACCTCTGCAACACTTGTTGTTTGATGATTTTTTGCTGATAGCCATTATGACAGATGTGAGGTAATATCTCATTGTGGTTTCAATTGCATTTCTCTGATGATTAGTGACACTGAGCATCTTTTCATATCTATTGACTATCTCTATGTCCTCTTTGGAGAAGTGTCCCTTCAAGTGTTTTTCCCATTTCTTAATTGGATTTTTTTGGTGTTGAGTTTTAGAAGTTCCTTATAAATTATGGATATTAAGCCCTTTTCAGATATATCAGTGAATATGTTTGCCCACTCAATGGATTTTATTTTCATTTTGTTGATGGTTTCCTTTGCTTTGCGAAAGCTTTTTAGTTTGATGTAGATCATTTGTTCATTTTTTTCCTTCTGAGCTGATACCACTGAGCTGATACCACTTTCCTTCTGATTTGTTCCCTCGCCTGAGCTGATACCACTATTATTCAACACCGTACTGGAAGTCCTAGCCACAGCAAGAAGAAATAAATGGCATTCAAATTGGAGAGGAAGAAGTAAAACTGTCATTATTTGCAGATGACATGATACCATATATAGAGAAACCTGAAGATTTCACCAAAAATTTCTAGAACTGATAAATGAATTCAGTGAAATAGCAGGATACAAAATAAATATCCAAAAATCTGTTGCAGTTTTATACACAAGTAATGAAACAGGGGTGTTCAACCTGTAGTCTGTGGGCCACATGCAGCCCAGGATGGCTATGAATGTGGCCCAACACAAAATTGTAAATTTACTTGAAACCTTTTTTTTTATCTTATCAGTTTTCATTAGTGTTTGTATATTTAATATGTGGCCAAAGACAACTTTTTTGTTCCACTGTGGCCCAGAGGTGCCAAAAGTTTGGACACCCCTGCTGTCAGAAAGGGAAACTAAGAAAACAATCCCATTTATAATTGCTTCAAAAAAACACAAAATACCTAGGAGTAAATTTAACAATGGATGTAAAAGACCTGTACTTAAAAGATTGTAAGACACTGAAGAAAGAAACTGAAAAAGAAACAAATAAGTGGAAGCATACTCATATACCATGTTTATGGATAGGAAGCATTAACATCATTAAAATGTCCCCACTACTCGAACCAAGCTATAGATTTAATGCAATTCCTACTAAGATACCATGGCATATTTCACAGAACTAGAATTAATATTTCAAAATATATATAGAACCACAAAAGATCCCAAATAGCCACAGCAATCTTGACAAAAAAAAAATAACATAGTGGAGGAATCATGCTATTTAATATCAAACTATACTACAAGGCCGTAGCAATCAAAACAGCATGGTACTGGCATAAAAATAGACATACTGATCAATGGAACAGAACAGAGAGCCCAGAAATAAAGCCACACCTTTATGGTCAATTAATATTTGACAAAGGAAGAAAAAACATACAATGGGGTAAATACAGACTATTCAACAAATGGTATTAGGAAAATTGGACAGATATGTACAAAAAAGTGAAACTAGACCATCTTCTCACACCATATACAAGGATGAACTCAAAATGGATGAAAAACTTAAGTGTTAGATGTGAAACCATAAGAATCCTAGAAGAAAACATGGGCAGTAAAATCTCAGACATTTCTTGTAGCAATATTTTTTCTGATAAAATATTTATTAAATGTTATAAAATTATAGTTATTATAAACAGAGGCTTAATAAATAAAATATGGTGAGACATTGAGTTCTCATGAATTCTCCCAGGAACCTTCAGTCTTCCTTTTCCCAAAAGTGACCAGAGGTGACCTCTGAAGATGGTTCACTATTCACTTGACCCAGAAAATCCCACAAAGTCATGCAAATCAAGAGGTTCAAATCTTCGTCTCCACTTTAAGAACACTCATGAAACTGCCCAGGCCATCAAGGGTATGTGTATTTGAAAAGCCACCAAGTATCTGAAAGATGTCACTTTAAAGAAGAAATGTGTCCCATTCCATGGATACAATGGTGGGGTTGGTAGGTGTGCCCCGGCCAAACAGTGGGGCTGGACACAGGGTCGGTGGCCCAAAAAGAGTGCTGAGTTTTTGCTGCACATGCTTAAAACACAGAGAGTAATGCTGAACTTTAGGGTTTAGATGTAGATTTTTTTTTGGTCATTGAGCACATCCAGGTGAACAAAGCTCCCAAGATGCAGCATAGAACTTAACAGAGCTCATGGGAGGATTAACCCACACATGAGCTCTCCCTGCCACATTGAGATGATCTTCACCGAAAAAGAGCAGATTGTCCCTAAACCAGAGGAGGAAGTTGCACAGAAGACAAAGATATCCCAGAAGAAACTGAAACTCATGGCCAGGGAGTAAATTCAGCATAAAATAAATAATAATAAAGTAATAATAAATAAATATGTTATGATATGAAATTTGCCATTCTCCCAACATTAAACATAAAATCATTTAAAATTTTTCTCCCAATACTATGACTAAGAGTTTTAAGTATAAATCATGTCCTTAGGCTATATTTCATTTCAAGGTAAAGATTTCTTCCACCTGTGTTGTAGTCTTCTTTGTGGCTTAATGCTGTGGATACTTTTCCAGCTCTTTCTATAAATGTTTCCTATGCTTGCATTATATTGACATTACAGTTACCGAATGTACTATATTAACTTTTTTTTAAAAAGCTGTCTTAGCTTCCTGGAATGGTTTTTCATTTCTCTTCCTGATTCCCTCTCCCTATAGGCCCTTTTTCCCATCTCCCAGTTCTCCTCCTTACCTAATGCTCAATACAAAGCTGGGAAAGTTGTCTGGAAGACTTTTCTGACTTTCTCTGGCATGTGTGGCCTGCCCCCACACCAGTATCAGCCAACACTCTCATCTTACTCACCCTCGGCACCTTGTACAGAATGAGGCTGAGCTATATGTATTTTCCATTTAATGGGTAGAACTTGGTTCAGCCGTGGTAATTCCACATTGTTCCACTTTATACATATATACACCTGTGATATTCTAAGCAAATCACATTTCTTTCTCTATAATTAGATGGTGTCAATGCCTGACATGTAGGTGGTCTTTTGACATTTGACATTCTTTTGAAATGCCTTTTAACATTTTCATAATATCTGTCTTTGTTGGAGCAACCAGAACACTGTCATATATTAGGCATTAAATATTAAATTTTTATTATTGAGCAAATGATGAATAAATATACTTTAAGCCAATTTGTTTTTAATGTATATGTCTAGATGACAGTCCTCTTATTTTTTACCTTTCCCAAGGTTCAAGACCGGCTATTTAATTCTGATGCTCTCGACTTCAACACTATTTTTCCCTAAAACAATTTCTCATCCTTTAATCATTTGGTTACTCAATAATATCACCTCTGCTTTGTATCAATACTTGTCTTTTTTTAAACGGGGAGAATAGTACCAAGCACAATACTCTGTAGACGTGACCAGTGCATCCTGTGAAAAAGCGATGAGGTCCCTGATCTTTTGTGCTCTAGTCCCATCAAAACTTCAAGCATAATTGCTTCCCTTTTGGAACTTTCAGAGCAACGCATGAGAATTACCGAAAGCACATCTGGCAAACTTTTCAGTTCCCTGGATAATGAACACTGCCACCTCAATGCTGTTAGTTATACAGCTGTTAGTAATATAGGAGTGACTGTCCTGTTCACCGAAAAACTGTCTAATCTTCCTTCTTCCTCTCACTGCCTAAGTGGAGAGAATTTTGAAACTCATAAGTGTAAGTCCTGAAAAGTATAAAGAAAATTAAAACAAATGCCACTTTTTCCCAGGTGTTGTTCTTTTTGTGTTAAATCTTGGCTTTTATATAATGAGGAAAATACTGAAACAAATGACAAAATGTGAATTATCTCTGTATTTCATGTAGCCATGCTTTTCTATTTCTTAGAACTATGATGTGGTTGGTGGTTTTCATTTAAGGTGGTTAATGCAGATGGGCAGGCAATTACCAAAGAGAATTACGAGAGAAGAATGAAACCATCACTGGTTTTGTGTCCCTTCCTTGGTCATTTGTGAACTGTCAGACCCTCATTAGCCCTCTCTTGGCCCTCCATTTGGTGATAGGTGTTCGGCAGGAATTTCACCAAAGGCAACAGATGAGCAAGCATTTTTGCATCATTTGCATGACTCAAATTTCATAGTGATAAAATTGAGTTTTACTTTTTAGCCACATAACTTCCTATTCTTGACACTCTATGCTAGTAGAAGAGGTTTGAGTAGATTTCATCTTGGTATTCAATATTTTTACAAAGTCAGGTTTCAGCTACAGTTGTGTCTTCCAGGTGGTGAGATTGGCCTGGTGCCTTGTTATGACACCATCATATTAGTGGTTTCAGATGAAGAAGCTGGCCCTTCGGTGAAGGGCTGTTGCTACAGTGGACCTCATCCATCTGTTCCTCTTCATGAGTCCTTTCCAGTGTATGACCTCAACATCACAGTACATCCAGTGGACAACCAACCACCTTCAATTGCAATAGGTAACAATGTTTTTTTTCTGTTCAAATCCTATTACCTCACCTAGTCACATAGCAGTGGTTCAGTGAAATAATGTACTTTACTTGTAGTCAAAATAGAAAACCATGATACAGAATTGCCTCCAATAACTGCCTTAATGCACATTTGTGGAAAATCCCAAATCTATAAAAGATTACAGGGCAAAAGAATTCACTTGTTTAAAAGTTTAGATAATTCTGTATGGAAAGAAAATGCAAGCGCGCGCGTGTGTGTGTGTGTGTGTGTGTTGGGATGAGGACAACATTGGAATCTTCAAATATTCTGGCTTAATTTCACATGAGAAAATGCTATTTGCCTGCTGGAGAGAGAGTAATTTATTTTATCCATAGTAATTTCTATTAGAACAGAATGAGTATACCAGAGAGACCATTTATATACATTTAACCATATTTGCTTTTTAGAAAGTCATATCTTCATAGGCATTATGTATATGTTCTGTCTCTCAGAAAAAAATATGAGCATATGTATGAATGTTATTGAAATTTGCAAACTATCTCCCAAGCAATGTTCTGGAAAGAAAGCATTGTCCCTGAGGAATAATTAAGTACCAATGCATAAAAAAAATGGTGGTTATGAGCAATTCATAATAGCTTGCAGGCAATTAACACTCTGATAAACAGAGGTAACAACTGATCTTGAAGAGTCCATAAACTACATTTAGTGGCTTATCATTAAAAACAGTTTGGCAATTCTTATTTTCATTTGTCACTTCTATAGAGACACAAGGGAAATCAGAGTTCCTTGAGAATGACTAAAGGGCTGTACTGAAGCATTTAGTATTTCTGCTGTCTTTCCATTATTGTCTGGCTTGCTTGTACAAGAAAAAAATGGAATTTCATAAGTCAAATTCCACTCATTAGCCCTGAATATTTTCACTGTAAGGAGAATTATGCCAGAGGAAATGAACATCTCCTGTGGAAGTGCATTTGCATATGGGAGGCTTCTCTGAATTGGAATTTCAATCACTCCCTTTGTCCCTACTATTCTGATTAGAGGATTTTATACTAAGTCATAATTGTGCTATTATTTGTATGCAGGTACCACGTTCATGGTAGATGAGGGTTTCTCAGCAGCCCTCACCATTAACCATTTGTCAGCCACTGACCCCGACACTGCAGCAGATGACTTGGAATTTGTTTTGATTTCTCCTCCCCAGTTTGGCTACCTAGAAAATACCCTACCTTCTGTGGGCTTTGAGCAAAGCAATATGGGCATAAGGATAGGTAAGTCAGTTTCATGACCAGCAATAACTTGCCTACTATGTTTATACTCTTACTGGCTAGATCATGCTCAATCACTGGGTAAGGACTTAAAAAATGGTCAAATCACCGTGTACATTTAAGAAATTATTATGGCTGGTACTTTTGAATATTATTATTTTTACTTTTAACTTTGAAATTTTCCATGCATGCAAGTTTACTTCAAGATAAATGAAAATTTTACCTATGAAAATGAATAATTTCTGGACATCTAAGGTACTGTGTGGGAACTGTAGTTAGCAATAGTGCACTGTAGATTTGAAAGTTGTGTTGCGAGTCGGCTTTAATGTTCTCACTGCCTCAACAACAAAGTGGTGATGATGTGAGGTGAATGATGTGTTACCTAACCTTACTGTAGTAAACATTTTGCAACATATGTGCATATTAATTCATCACCTTAAACTTACACAATATTACATGTCAATTATATCTCAGTAAAGCTGGAGGGAAAAGATTAATTGCACTAAAGTTTATACAATGTTCCTGTGACTTAATGCACACATTGAACATTTTTCTCTTTCGATCCAAGACATTGTCAAAATCCCCACAGCATGTCAGCCGATTCTACTCACTCCAACCAGCTGCTTAATATGAATGGGAAGTAGGCAGATGATTGACTCTCGTTTTGCTTTTATTTGAAAGAGATGGTTTCCTTCTTTTTTCTAACATATCCTTTTATTTGATATTGTTAAAAATTGCCAACCTTCTATCAGGAGAAAGTTAATATACAGTGAGAAAACTGAGGCCTTGGGAGAGGAAAAGTAACACCGTAAAGAGTCGATTTTCTCCACATCCCGCATTCTTCACTCAGTGCACGGCTTAGAGAACACCGGACTCTGTCTTTCTCATCTACCAGGGAAGACACAGGGAGTTCCCTTAGTTCCTTGGAAAGGCAGAGAGATGGTCTGTTTTTGAATGAAGCATGACAAGAACCACTGATACAGAAGAAATTGTTTTAACCAAAAGACGATTTCACTGACCCAAGTATGTGAAGACTGGTCATGAAGTCCCTGCACATCCTGGGTAGCACTTATCGCCCTTCTGCTCTCCATGCCCTTCTGCTCTCCATGCACATTTGAATGCTTCCTTGGCATTTATGAATATCTGTTTTATGTTGACAGTTGACAGTCATTGTAGCAGCCCCTGATAGCTGATTCTTAGGTCAACTGCTATGATCTCTTGTTTGCTTTGCTGAGAAATAGGCTGTTGATTAAAGGATTAAGGACTAGTAGCTTAGAATAAAAATGATTTTCTTATTTACCTGCTTTATCTTGGTGTGCTTTAGCTTCATTTCGGTGGAAAGACTTGAAGGCTTTGCATATTAACTACGTGCAGTCCAGGCACCTGAGGATGGAACCAACGGCTGACCAGTTCATGGTGTACGTCACAGATGGGAAACGCCGCTCCTTGGAGATACCATTTTACATCACGATCAACCCCACAAACGATGAAACTCCTGACTTTGTGGTACAGAATATTACTGTAAGATCAGAATTTTCTATTTCTCTCATCATTTTCTGATTTTTATTTTCACCTTTCCAACTTACATTAGTTCAGGTATACTTAACACATTTTGTGTATGTGTGATTTTTCTGTATGAGTCTATTTACAAATCAGGGAACATATTATCCCTGCTACTCTCTACTTTAAAAATAATTAATTATGTAGTTAAATTTTTGATAACAGCATAGAATTCTTTTGAAACACTTCTATTTTTTACATGTGATGATTTAATACAGGCATACCTACAGCCAAGCCTGACTAAATGGATGAGCCCAGACTTTGGAATAAGAAGTACTTTGGTATTGCAGCTTGCTAGTTATAGGGTTTGGGATATGTTATCTCCCCATGACTCTGTTTCTTCATCTGCACAATGTATAGCAAGTGTCCCTTAGCGGTAGCCATGGTGGTCAAGACGGCCAGGCATGACTCAGTAAATAGGTGCCATTTGGATTATTGTGGTTGTTATGTTTGTCCTCTTTTTTTCCTGACACTGACTGAAGCAAATATCACCTATTTTAAAACTTTATCTTACCTTATTTTTCACTAAAAAATGTAAAAGTCTTCACTTGATTTTTGCTTTCCACTGAAACTTAGTGGTAAGTGGGAGCCAACACACAGTGAGATTTAAGTGCCAGCTTCTGCCATTCCCCTTCAGCTGGAACATGGATTTCTCTGAAGCTCACTTACATAATTACGAGACAGAAGAAAACACACAAATCATTTCTTCTACATCTACCTCTATTGTCTTGAATCTCTCCAGGGTTTAGGGTTGGGGTTTCTGAGATAATTAGGCCACTGGGAAATTGTTTCTTGCTCTCCTCTGAAAGTAAGCATGCTTTTTACCTGAGCATTCCTTAGAGAAACTATTAAAGTATAACAAATGTGGAGCCCTATTTAGATTATTTAAAAAGATTGTCATATTTATTTTGCTTTCTTGTCAAAAATATGTTTATCTTATAGATAGCTGGGCTTCTGTCCAGTTGTGTGCAGCATGCAAAAAAGTGACATTTTAATTTAAGTTATTATTCATTTCAAATCTGTCTACTAGTCAGTATCTATATTTTATATATATATATTTTATATATATACCTTTTATTTATAATCTCTATAAGCAATTCGATGGGCAAAAAAAGAACCCCACATTTTTTCAATGAAATGTCCCTGTCATCTTGTGAACTGATTTACCATTGTTGCCATGTAGTGAGTCCAGGAGTCTCAAACTCTATGAAGAATAATTGGAACATATTTTTAGGTTGCTTTATTAAATTTCCTGGAGACAACACAAGTTACCATCAAAGACAATTTCATAATTATATCACTGTGCATTAAATTTTGAAGCTATCTTCATCCTTAATAAGTAGGAGATTTAAAAAATCACATAATTTTAGCCCAGGTATCAGATATGGCAAATAATTCTTAATTATGCAAATTCAATGAAAAACAGTTGCAGGAAGGCTCCCTTTATAGTCAATAAAAGATGCTAAAGAGAAATGAGATTTTCACAAATGTAAACCACATAGGAGTTCTGTTCGGAAAAAGTCCAGCCATTGTTAATACAATGAGAATGGTTTGCACAACATCGCTGTAACCTGGCAGCCAGGGAGAGTGGACTGGAACGCACATGTGTGCACATGACAGCCTCACTGTACTAGTCAGTGGGGGAGGTAGATGTCATTCAGTGAGCATGCGT
>PVKM010009750.1:0-36204 GCA_004027735.1 Carollia perspicillata | reverse complement strand
AAAAAAAAAAAAAGATTCTTACATGGAGTCCAGATGAGGTTCTTCATAAGCTAGAAAAATCCCAAACAGCTTTTAACTGTTGAACATGGTACCAGAATTCATTGACTTCTTTCTGCAAAAGTTTAAGAGAATATTGAGAGGATGAACAAATAGTTGATGAATATTCATCTTATAGAAGTGCTCCAACTACTAAATAAAGAAGGTGTGAAAGCTTCAAGAAGACAAGCAACCCAATTAAAAAATGGGCAAAGGACTTGGACAGGCATTTCTCCAAGGAGGACATACAGAGGATTCAGAGATACATGAAAAGATGCTCAATATCGCTAGCCATCAGAGAAATGCAAATTAAAACCACAATGAGATACCACTTCACACCGGTAAGAGTGGCCATCATAAACAAAGCAACAAACAACAAGTGTTGGAGAGGTTGTGGAGAAAAGGGGACCCTAGTTCATTGCTGGTGGGATTGCAGACTGGTACAACCACTACGGAAAACAGTATGGAATTTTCTCAGAAAACTAAAAATGGAACTGCCTTTTGATCCAGCAATTCCACTGCTAGGATCATATCCCAAGAACCCTGAAACACCAATCCAAAAGAACCTATACACCCCAATGTTCATAGCAGCACAATTTACAATAGCCAAGTGTTGGAAGCAACCTAGGTGCCCATCAGTAAATGAATGGATCAAAAAACTATGGTACATTTAACACAATGGAATTCTATGCAGCAGAAAGAAAGAAGGAACTCCTACCCTATGCAACAGCATGGATGGAACTGGAAAGCATTATGCTGGGTGAAATAAGCCAGGCAGTAAAAGACAAATACCATATGATCTTACCTTTAACAGGAACCTAAGCAACAAAACAAACAAGCAAGTAAAGTATAACTAAATACACTGAAATAGAAAACAGGCTGACAGTAACCAGAGGGGAGAGGGGAGGGAATTTCAGGGGGAAAAGGGAAGGAATAACAGGAACAAGTATAAAGGACACATGGACAAAAAAACTAAGGGGGGTGGAAATGGGAGGGAGGTGGGGAACACTGGGGGGATGGACTGGGATGGGAGTAAAAGACAGAAAACTGTACTTGAACAACAATTAAAATAAAATTTTAAAAAAAGAAAAATTGAAAGATAAAACAGTAATAAAAAATTTAAAAAATAAAAGATTACTTAAAAATAGCATTAAAAAAAACTCACCTCTTGTTGGTTTCAAACTGACCAAACCAGTTTTTCTGGTCTTGCTGACTGCAGGAGGCTGGGGGTGATTGGTGTGGTGTTTCTCCCTTCCCGATATTTACTCAGCCTGTCTTGCAAGCACTGTCCCAAGAGCTAGTCTGGCTCCTTTCCCCAATATCTTAGATGGGGGAATCCGGGCTTTATTCAGAGTGCCTTTTCCCCAGGGGCTATCGCTGTAAGCTGGGGTGCAGGGGTGCCCGCTTGGCTAAGCTGCCTCGGTACGTGGGTTTGGGCACGAACCCTTCCCAGTGCTATGGGGAAATGCAGTGCCTTCCAAGTAACCTTGGGGTCTCTGCCCAGCTGGGTGGGGAGTCACAGCAGATTCCCCAAACAGTCCCACTGTTTGATAAATTCCTCCTACTCAAGCCTGCTGCCCCATGTAGCCCAATTCTCCAGCCAGACCGGTGACTATCAGGGTCAGTGCCCATCACTGCAAGACTCAGCTCTCCCGAGCTGGCAACCACAGACTCCATGGGTAATCACGGCCCCATATGTCTTGCCTCTCCGTCCTTATTCCCCTCTCTGTGACCAGGCCTCTCCTGGTGCTGCTCAGGGAGGGAGGGAGCAGTTGACCTGGCTCTCTCCCAAGGACTCTGTGGCAGGCCCTCCACTTTCAAGGAGTCTGTAGTAGACCTGGCATCGGCTCCAGGTGCCGGGACTGGGGCTGCAGCCACCCCGTCCCCACGCTGGTCCCTGGAACCTTACTGTCCTGAAATATCCTTCTTACTGTTGGGTTTCTGGTTTTTCAGTGTCTGCTACAATTTTTGGACTCTTATTTTCAAATACGCTGGAATACTGTTGGCTGTCTACTCTGTTCCTCCGTGGATTAGCCAGTTTTTCCTCCTGTGTGTAGGGGGAAGTGAAATCCGCTCCCTCCTACTCCATCGCCATCTTCCCTCCTCCAAGCAACAAGCTTTTAATGACATGAATTACATTTCTTTTCTTGGGTCCAAAATATAATAATATTTATCTAATAATATGATAAATAATGTTTATTGATTTTCTATTTCTAAAATTAACTTGTAGACAGGATAAAATATTTAATTGGAGTTATAGAACAAAATAGGCATGTTATAAATCTTGGCAATATAAAATTATAGAGCTAAAACTATTGGGACATGGGAAGAGAGATGGAAGGATAATTTCTTAACCTTTGATAACTGGATATCTTGGAACACTATCTAAAGTTGATGATAAGAATAGAGTGTCCGACTTCTGGCCAAGATGGAGGCATAGGTAAAAAATACACTGCCTCTTCACACAACCAAAAGAAGACAACAACCAATTTAAAAGAAAAAATAACCAGAACTGACAGAAAATCAAACTGCATGGAAGTTTGACAACCAAGGAGTTAAAGAAGAAACAGTCATCCAGACCAGTAGGAAGGGCAGAGACAGGCAGCCAGGGTGGAGAGACTCTCAGCAAGGTAGTGGCTAGAAGACCTGGATGGGTGAGGCTGCAGCTGGCAGAGCAGGTGGTCCCACATTTGTTGTGGATAAACCAGGAGGAACAACTGAGGAGCAAGACAGACCATGCAACCCAGGGTTCCAGTGCAGGGAAATAAAGCCTCAAAACCTCTGACTGTAAAAAGCTGTGGGAATTGCAGTGGCAGGAGAAACTCCCAGCCTCATAGGAGAGTTCACTGGAGAGACCCACGGGGTCCTAGAATGTACACAAAATCACCTACCCAAGAATAAGCACCAGAAGGACCCAATTTACTTGTGGGTAGCAGAAGTGACTAAAAGTCAGCCAAGAGCCAAGCAAGTGCCATTGTTCCCTCTCTGACCCCTCCCCACATACAATGCCACAACACAGTGATGTGAGTTGCCCTACCCTGGCGAACACCTAAGGCTCTGCTCCCTACTATGTAACAGGTGCACTGAGACAAAAAAGTATGGCCCAAATGAAAGAACAGATCGAAGCTCCAGAATAAATACAACTAGCAATGAAGAGATAGCCAACCTATCAGATGCACAGTTCAAAACACTGGTAATCAGGACGCTCACAGAAATGGTTGAGTGTGGTCACAAAATAGAGGAAAAAGTGAAAGCCATGAAAAGTGAAATAAAAGAAAATGTACAGGGAACCAACAGTGATGAGAAGGAAACCAGGACTCAAATCAATGATTTGGAGCAGTAGGAAGAAATAAACATTCAACCAGATCAGAATGAAGAAACAACAATTCAGAAAAATGAGCAGAGGCTTAGGAACCTCTGGGACAACTTTAAACTTTCCAACATCGGAATCATAGTGGTGCCAGAAGGAGAAGAGGAAGAGCAAGAAATTGAAAACTTATTTGAAAACATAATGAAGTAGAGCTTCCCCAATCTGATGAAGGAAATAGACTTCTGGGAAGTCCAGGAAGCTCAGAGAGTCCCAAAGAAGTTGGACCCAAGGAAGCACATACCAAGGCACATCATAATTATATTACCCAAAATTAAAGAGAAGGAGAGAATCTTAAAAGCAGCAAGAGAAAAGGAGACAGTTACCTACAAAGGAGTTCCCATAAGACTATCAGCTGATTGATTCCTCAAAAGAAACCTTACAAGAAAGAAGGGGCTGGAAAGAAGTACTCAGAGTCATAAAAGGCAAGAACCTACATCCAAGATTACTCTATCCAGCAAAGCTATCATTTAGAATGGAAGGGCAGATAAAGTGCTTCCCAGACAAGGTCAAGTTAAAGTAGTTCATCATCACCAAGCCCATATTATGAAATGTTAAAGGGACTTATCTAAGAAATAGAAGATCAAAAATATGAACAGTAAAATGGCAACAAACTCACAACTATCAACAACCAAAGTTAAGAAAACAAAAACAAAAACAAACTAAGCAAATAACTAGAACAGAAACAGATTCACAGAAATAGAGATCATATGGAGGGTTATTAGTGGGGAGGGGAAGGGAGGAGAATGGGGGTAAAGGTACAGGAAATAAGAAGCATAATTGGTAGGCACAAAATAAACAGGGGGACATTAAGAATCGTATAGGAAATGGAGAAGCCAAAGAACTTATGTGTATAACCCATGGACATGAACTGAAGTTGGGGAATGCTGGTGGGAGGGGGCTACTGAGGGGAGGGGAATAAAGGTGAAAAAAAAATGAGACAACTGCAATAGCATAATCAATAAAATATATTTTTAAAAGAATAGAGTTTCAATTCTATTGTATATTGTTAATTACATGAAGGAGTCAGAGAAGCAGGAGGTACCATAGAAACAATAAATTCCTCATTTTTCAACCATAAACACTGTCAAAGATGACACAGCAAGGAAAGGCAGAAATGTTACTAAAAACAGAAATATCAATTAAGGATATCATTAACTAAAGAATATTAATTAAAGATAAAATAATAATCATGAGAACAATCCCAGTCAGAAAGTATTATCAGATGTTTGTGGTAAACTGAACTAGAGAAAGAGGAAAGAAAATTTTTTAATTTATAACCTTCTATAATGTTTGAATTTTTATTTATGCACATTTCTATAATTTTTAAATATGTGCACAGAAATATTCTTTATAATGTTATTTATAATTGTGGAAACTGGAAACAATCTAAATACCTAGACAGACAAATAGCAAACTGATTAAAATAATTTAACTTGATTTTATGTAGTTACTGACCATGGAAAGCACCCCACACTATATTAAATTTTTTATTAAAAAAAAACAGATTCTATGTAACATGTACATTAAAATCCATTTTTTAAAAATCTGTGGTGTATACAAATCTATGTATGCAAAAAATACTCATTCTAAAATGTGAATAATTACTACATCCAGGTGATAAGAATGCAGGTGATTTTTATTTTTCTCTTTGCTTGTATTTTCTAAAATGTCCTATGAGAAACATAAATTATTTTTTGAAGATTTTATTTATTTATTTTTAGAGAGAGGGGAAGGGAAGGAGAGAGGGAGAGAACATCAACGTGTGGTTGCCTCTCACACACCCCCAACTGGGGACCTGGCCCCCAACCCAGCCATGTGCCCTGACTGGGAATGGAACCATCAACTCTTTGGTTTGCAGGCCCGTGCTCACTCCACTGAGCTACACCAGCCAGGGCAACATAAATTATTTTGTAGTAAAAGTAAAACAAAAATGTTATCCTAATATATGTTTAAAAACTAATTCCACATTTCTTCTGATTGAAACGAGGTCACAAGATTCTACTTGTAATTCTTGACACAACTGAATATTTACATGAGTCCAAATGTGTTCGACATCACCCTCAAATCAAAGAGTTCAGGTACTGCCCTCCTCGCCACTGTCTCTCTATTACACATACCATTGCTCTTCTTTTTGTAATCTCTGCCTTACCCATGGCAAACTGTTGGGAACTGCCCTGCCTGGTTTCAGGAGCTATAAACTCCCCCATGGCTAAGGCTGAGTGAGCGACCTCTGGACCATAAGCCACTAAGGAGACAGAGCTTATCTCCCTGGAAGGAGCATCACTTCTGCTCCTTTTTTCATAACTGACCTCCAATGCTTGATCAGTTAGCCGATGATGGGTAAGATTCCCCAAGGGGGGAATGACCTAAGACAGGCATGATCATGTGGAAGCCCCAGGGAAGGATTAGAGGCTATGGAGAAAAGGGGGTGCTGGACCCTCATCCCTTGGCTTTGACAAAGCCTGACTCCCCTGAGTCCTGATAATCCCTTGGCTACCTTGCCTCCTCTGCCTGACTTAAGCCTGAAACAATGACAGGGGGCAGTGCAGCCCGGTGCTGGATGGGGCAGGCTCCCAGGTGATCAGGCCTGAGAAAAGATATGTAAATTCCTGTGAAGACTGCTATGCTAAGAATGCTTTTAGTTAAATGATAAAGACCTGAGCAAGAAACAGTTTACTTTCCAAAGTTTCATAGCCTTTTAGCTGATAGACCCTAAATCAGAATAAGCCCTAATGGTTCCTTATCTATTGCCTAATCCTTACTGCCTGAGCATGATTAATACGTTGTACCTGAATTCCTATGCAAGAAACCCAATAAAACCCCTGTCCAGGCGAGGGTCAGTGCACTCTCCCCTTGAGAGAGTAGCCATGCAGTCCCCTTTTCCTCCACAGGACTCAGCAGTCCGTGTGAATTTGTCTCTTGTCTCATCCATAATGCCGCGGGCACTGCGAGCCAGTGTCCGAGACAGCAAACTACTCAGATCCTCCTAAAGCAGCAGTCTGGACCACTACTTCATGGTTCTGCTCATGTTAATAATTAATGCCTCCTCATTTTTGGAAGCCCAGCACAAGCAACTAATTAAATATTAACAATTTCTGTTTAACTTTATACAACAGAAGTTAACATCTGGGAAAGAAAGCAAGACCAATTTGACAACTAGTAGAAGATATTTGCAACAAAGATAACCACTAATGGATTTATAACTGGAATATAAACAATATGAAAGCATCTCCTTTGAAACAGGAAAAAAATGATGTGCAGAGGCAATGTGAATTTCAGCTTAGCAAACCTGAAAAACATGGGCAATATTTCATGCTGTGAGAATGTGGGTGAGCACTGCTGATGGGAACGTAAACTGATGCAGCCGTTTCAAAGAGCAATTCTAGTGAGATTGAGATTGCTCAGGTCCTACAGTAATGAACTTCTACTCCCGGATACAAGAAGCCCAGAAAACTTTTGAACAGGTACAAAAAGAAATATACAAAATGCTATTACACACACACACACACACACAAAAAAAAAAACCCAGCCCTGGCTGGTGTGGCTCAGTGGATTGAGTACTAGACTGCAAACCAAAGAGTCACTGGTTCCATTCCCAGTCAGGGCACTTGCCTGGGTTGGGGGCCAGGTTCCCAGTTGGGGGTGCATGAGAGGCAACCACACGTTGATGTTCTCTCCCTCCTCTTTCTCCCTCCTTTTCCTTCTCTCTAAAAATAAATAAATAAATTCTAAAAAACTGGAATGAATTAAAAATGCAACAAGGACGTAAATAAATGTTGACTGAATCAATGGATACATGTGTGAATAAAAAATAAAAAACCAACTAAACAGAAAAAATAAAAGAACAAAGCATTCAGGTACAAAGATGTCCTTCAACAACAGTGATAAAAAGAACACAGTTTCATAGCTGAAGGCAGATAAAAAGAACATCATTTGCCCTGTACACACAGCTATGACATCGATTTCTGGACCAAGGGAGGAAGAATCTAAATCATCACAGCTGAGTTTGTCAGAGCAAGGTTCATTGTCTGGGATGCCCATTTTAAATCACTTTGGGAAGGCAAAGTGACTGCTGCTAAATTCCATAACATCTGAGAATCAGTAACTTTTCCAGTCACTAAGGATAGTCCTGCACACCTTGATAAGGAAGTTTAGGTTGACCTTATCATGACAACAGATGTAACAGTGAGAAAACAAAGAGAAAAACCATAGCCACCAACACTTTAGTGCAAGTTCCAATCCAAAACATTTTCATAATCTTGAAGCAAGCAAGAGGACCACAAAGCACTTTGCCCTGATTTGGGACATATTTCTTCCAAATAAAGGCTCCCTTGTACATCACAACACTTCAACACACAGACACACACACACAAATGGCAATTCTGTGAGGTGATAGATGTGTTAAATTAACTTCATTGTAGTAATCACTTATATAAATATCATTTTGTTGTACATTTTAAACATATACCAATTTATTAATCAATTATACATCAATATTATACCTTGATAAAGCTGGGAAAATATTTCATCTTAGCTGTTCCGCTATCTTTCCTTTTGTCCTTTCCCCCAGGACCCCACCTTCCGCTATCTTTCAGCCCCAGTGGGCAGAAGTCAGCATAGGATTAGCCAAGGTTCTGTATGACTTGTGATGGTTCTTTACATCCCTGTAACAACAGGACTGCCTAATATTAGACAGGAGCTCCTTATTTTAGAGGCATAATTAGATTTATTACTTTAACTAAAAGTAACTGTTGATCTGAACAAACAACAGAAACTTTTGTTTGCAAAGTTGTAGTAACAGCCAAGAGAGTTGGGAAGAGGTTGCATGAGGCTTATTATAATAATTCTCTGGGGATCATAGACCCCATGAAGCTTGGGAGAAGAGTAGATCCCTTAAGAAAACAAAGCAGCAACCAAAATCTTTCAATCCTGATGTCACGTCTGCAAAGAGATGTGTTTATTCCAGAAGTAGTTCACCCACTGTCTCCTGGAGCCTGATTGCCCACAGAAGAAATATTCTCTCTCAGAGAGTGGGCCAATGTGAGGATGGAATAAAAGCCTTTATCATCAAAATCACCCCCATTACTCTAAGAGCAGGATGAAGGAAGATTGCACCAAATGACTGTCCAAGGTGGTTCCTAGGACAAACTTGCTGAATTGAAGATTTTGAAACATTCTTGAACTCATCAGATCCTGTGAGCTGAATGATGACAAAGTCCGAGGAAACCATTGTCCTACCCACGGAAGATAGCTGACCACTGAGGACACTTTGGAAAAGGACAGATATCCTTAGAGAATACCATCAAATTCATAAAAAATGGAGATCTCACACCAGCAGCATGAGATCTGCATTTAGAGCCCACAGACAACATTGTAACCTCAGGAATTACCCCTGGGAACTAGGTATTTTCTTCAATACTCTAAGTAGTGTATTTGGGATGGCCTAACTGGGACATCCCCAGAGGCCTGCTAGACACCTGACCTTGGATCTGCGGAGTGATCTCCACCTTGGTGATGCCAAGGATGGCAGAGCAGCGCTGGCTTCCTCAAACCCTGCTCTTCCTGGCACTCATTTTTCACTTTCCTTTCTGAGATGTGGCACATTGAGCATATGCACTGGTCTCATTTGTAACTTTAGCCCCACCATCCAGGTCAATGCTAGGCAAGTCAAAGTTCATCCATCAGAGCCATTAAGTTGCTCGTGTTGGGGAACTTCGCCTGTTCCACCATGTGCTCTGTGAAACTGTCCCCTTGAAAAAACCAAAGCTCTGGACAACGTTGAGCCTGGGTGAAACTGTTAATGCTATTCCTCAGGAGAAGATCCCACCCTCTTTCTAGGTGTGCTAGAACTGTTCAGAAGACCATGCAGTTCCAGCCGTGGCAGGACAAACCTCCAGGGCATCTGGAGAGTCTTTCCCACTGGGGCCTGGCACTGCGTGACAGACCCTTAAAGCAATGAATGGTCAGTGGATGGTGCAGCCATGTCTGGCTCTCAGGCTGCCAAGCAAGTCTCTCCTCTTATTCATCAAGCAAGTAGGATAAAGGGGGAGATGCCTGGAATTCATGAAATGGCCTTCTCCCCTTTGTACCTGGAAGGCCCCCCAGCTGCTGATCTCTGGTTTAAGATGGGTAAAATAAATAAATAAATAAACCCAGCCCTGAAGTTTATCAGCAGTCCTGCCTATGTGCTATCTACCTGGGCTGGCCACACTGTCTTTTCATAGTTCATCTGTGCTAAACTCATGATTCAATGTGAACCTAGAGGCTTCTCCTCCTTCCCCATTCACATCTAACTCTTCCTCATCTTAGTCTCCATTCCCATCTTCCTCTCAATGTGTCCTACCCAGGACTTTGCCTAAATAACGCCCATTCTATTAACTCCTGATGATGTTTCTGAGTATGACATTTGTGTTGGACCTTGATTCTGTTCTGAAAAGAGCTGGATCAGTTTCTTGGCCACCTGGGGTCGGTCACCTTGGAACCAAATTATTAAGCTGCAGGGCTTCCTTTTCAAACTGCTAACAAATCTAGACAACATTGAGCCTGAAATAACCAGAGGGGAATAGCCCTAGCTATATCCTCAGAAGCTGATTAATTATTTTGTGTTCTTTATTAACTGTCAATAGCTGTTAGTTATAATGGTAGTTTGTAGAATAACTTTGAATAGTGTAGTCTGTGCTAAAAAGAAGACAAAACCACGAAAAGGGAAAGTTTATACAGTTTACTATTTCATCCTCCTCACTCATATCCCCTAGCATTTCCTTCATCTGAAGTACCTAAACTGGGTCCCAATCTTATTCTCTAGTGGCTGGCAAATAATTCCCACAGCTCTGCCTGCTAATTATAGTAGTGGTATTACTTAAGAAAGGGAACTTCCAAGGATGCTGCCTTTTCACATTGAAGTTATTGGGGTGACACTGGTTAATAAAATTATGTAGGTTTCCAGTGTACAATTCTATAATACATCATCTGTATGTTGTATTGTGTGTTCACCACCATAGGTCAAGCCTCCTTCCATCATCATTTATTGCCCCTTTACTCTCCTCTACCTCCCCCCATCTCCCTTTTCCCTCTGATAATCACCACACTGCTGTCTGTGTCTATGAGGTTTGTTTGTTTGCTTGTTCATTTGCTTATTTAATGCCTTCGTCTTTTTCACCCAGCATCTGTACCCACTCCCCTCTGACAGTTGTCAGCCTGTTCTCTGTCTCTATGAGTCTGTTTCTGTTTTGTTTGTTAGTTTATTTTGTTCATTAGCTTCCACATATAAATTAAATCATATGGTACTTACTCTTTCTCTGACTGGTTTATTTCACTCAACATAATATTCTCCAGGTCCATCCAAGCTATAGCAAAAGGTAAGACTTCCTTCTTTTTTATAACTGAGTAGTACTTCATTGTGTAAGTGTACCACTGCTGTTTTAATCCACTCACCTACTGATGGGCACTTGGGCTGCTTCCAAATCTTGACTATTGCATATAATTCTGCAGTGAACATAGGGGTGAATATATTCTTTCAAATCAGTATTTTGAGGTTCTTTGTATATATTCTCAGAAATGAAATCACTGGATCATAAACCATTCCATTTTTAATTTTTTGAGGTAATTCTATACTGCTTTCCACATGGCTGCACCAACCTTCATTCCCACAACAGTGCATGAGGGTTCCCTTTTCTCCACATTCTCTATAACTAACTATTTGCTAATTTATTGATGATAGCCATTCTGACAGGTGTGTGGTGATATCTCATTGTCATTTTAATTTGTATTTCTCTGATAAGTAGTGATGTTGAGCATCTTTTCATATGTCTACTAGCCATCTGTTTCTCCTCTTTGGAGAAGTGTCCATTCAGGTCCTTTGTCCATTTTTTAACTAAATTGTTTGGGTTTTGGTGTTGAGTTGTGTAAGTTCTTTACAAATTTTGGATAGTAACCACAATCAGATATATCCTTGGTGAATACTTTCTCCCATTCAGTGGGTGGTCTTTTCACTTTATTAGTGGTTTACTGTACCATATGCAAAACTTTTTAGTTTGATGCAGTTCCACTGTTTATTTCATCTTTTGTTTCCCTTGCCTGAGGAGATATATCAGAAAAAATATGGCTACAAGAAAAGTCCAAGATTTTACTGCCTGTGTTTTCATCCAGAATTTTTTTATTGGTGTTCAGTTACAGTTGCCCCATCTTTTTTCCCCTTGTTCTCCCCTGCCCCATCCCCCCCACCACTCCCACAGTCAGTCCTCTCACAATGTCCATGCCCATAAGTCCTGTATTTATGTTCCTTTGCTTGCCCTTTCCCCTTCTTTCCCCCATTATCCCCCTCTCCCTCCCCTCTGGTCACTGTCAGTTTGTTCTGTATTTCCAAGTCTCTGGTTCTATTTTGCTCACTGTTGTGTTGATTAGATTCCACTTTATAGGTGAGATCATATGGTATCTGTCTTTCACTGACTGGCTTATTTCACTTAGCATAATGCTCTCCAGGTCCACCCATGCTGTCGTGAAGGGTGGGAGTTCCTTCTTTCTCTCTGCTACATAGTATTCCATCATGTAGATGGACCACAGTTTTTTGATGCACTCATTTACTGATGGGCACTTAGGCTATTTCTGGCACTTAGTTATTATAAATAATGCTGCTATGAACACTGGGGTGCATAGGTTCTTTTGAATTGATGATTTAGTATTCTTAGGATATAGTCCCAGCAGTGGGATTACTAAATCAAAAGGCAGTTCCATCTTTAGTTTGTTTAGGAAATTCCATATTGTTTTCCACAGTGGCTGCACCAGTCTGCATTTCCACCAACAGTGTACTAGGGTTCCCCTTGCTCCTCATCAGCACCAGTTTTTTGTTGATTTATGAATGATGATCATTCTGACTGGTATGAAGTGGTATCTCATTGTGGTTTTAATGTGCATCTCTCTAATGACTAGTGATTTTGAGCACTTTTCATATGTCTATGGGCCCTGTGTATATCCACCTTGGAGAAGTGTCTGTTCAGGTCCATTGCATCTGGAAAAGTATATGCAAAAAAAATGCAACTAGACCACCAACTTACACCATACACCAAAATAAACTCAAGATGGATAAAAGACTTAAATATAAGTTGTGATATGATATAAGACCTAGAGAAAACATAGCAGGAAAATTTCAGATATTCCATGCAGCAATATTTTCACTGATAAGTCCCCTAGGGCAAGGGATAAAAAGGAAAGAATAAACAAATGGGACTACATCAAACTAAAAAGCTTCTGCACAGCTAAAGAAAACATCAACAAAATAGAAAGGGAACTAACCATATGGGAAGACATATTTGCTAATGATACCTCGGACAATGGTTTGATCTCTAAAATATATAAAGAACTCACATGACTCCACACCAGGAAGACAAACAATCCAATTTAAAAATGGGCAAAGGACCTAATCTTCCCTCATTTTTAAGTCGTAATTATAAGTTTAGCATTCCTTTTCCAGAACCTTTCAAAATTGGTAAAAATATCCCCAATAAGAATATATTTATGATAGTCCTGGCTGGTGTAGCTCAGTGGATTAAGCACTGGACTGCAAAGCAAAGGGTCACTGGTTCAACTCCCAGTCAGGGCACATGCCTGGGATGTAGGCCAGGTTCCCCAGTGCAGGACGCATGAGAGCCAACCACACGTTGATGCTTCTCTCCCTTACTTTCTCCCTTCCTTCCCGTCTGTCTATAAATAAATAAAGTATTTTTTAAAAGAATATATTTATGACAGATTTCAGAAATATTATATATATGAAGAAATTAATGAGGTTGATAGCAAAGAAATGTTGAACAAAAAATCTATCAGATATTAAAACACTAAGTCAAGAACTAACAAATAGAACAATGGAACTAGATAGATCACCTGCAAAGATGATGCAGTATATATAAGGATCTAAAAGTAGGCTTTATAATAAGCAATGAAAAGAAGCAATGAATTTATTTGAATTCAATAAATGATGCCACAACTATTGATCACAATAGAAGCCTTCTTTGCAAAGAGAATAGGGTCTAGTATTGGTTGGTTATTTGGAGGGTGAGAGGGGTTAAAGCAGAAGAACAATGTATAAGTGATATACCATATTTTTCAGACTATAAGATGCACTTTCCCCCCTAAATTTGGGAGGAAAATGGGGGTGCATCTTATAGTCCAAATGTAGCTTACCTGGCTCACTGCGGGGGGCAGGGAGGCAGCAGTGGCCTATGTTATTTATGTTACTAAATATTTTACCACATTTTTTGCTTCAAAAATTTTTTTTCCTATTTTCCTCCTCTAAAACCTAGGTGTGTCTTATGGTCCTGTGTGTCTTATAGTCCAAAAAAGTCAGTATGTCTTTAATATTTGAATATATAGGTTTTATTTGAAATTAAAACCTATTAACAAAAATTTATTCACTAATCTATAAATATCCTTTTCTTTGGAATGAATCATTATTGTTGTAGTCTCTTATTTAAACAACCTTTACAGTGTATCCTCTATAATTTTCGGGATTTGTTTCAGTAGTACAGAAAACTTAAAGATGCTTGAGAAACTATCTGTGAGCAGGATTCTAGATTTTTTACTTTTTTCTTGTCTGTTTGCCAGTCTTCACTGTTCTCACCTACACCTAATTCACCAAAAAAATAATTTTTATATAACTTTACAGAGTCTATTGCAGAGAATCAACTTAGTTTCCATAGAAACAACTTTGTTTTCACACGTTGGTTTATTTAGTTAAAATATGTAATGACAATAACAAATTCAATTATCAAAGAGAGATTTGGAAACAAACAACTGACTCTTGGTACAAGCCAACCAGTTGGAACAAAAATACTCATGAGCACAACAGAAGCCTACTAACTGCAAAGCTAGTAATGCAAAGCATGCTGTGGCCACCATTCTTTTGAGAGGTAGTATAGCACAGAGATTGAGTACAGCTTCTAGAAGCCTACTACCTGGGTTCAGATCCAAGCTACATATTAATCACTTAATCCTGAGCAAGCAAGACTCCATTGTGTCTCAGTTATAAATATATGGAGATAATAGTAGTATTACCTCAGAGAATCCTTATAAATATCAGTGCATTAATACTTGTTAGAATGCTCAGCACGAGTCCTGGTATGAAGTAAGTACCAGCAATAAATGGTTAGAAAATTAACATTTTGGGCCTAGCCAGGTAGCTCAGTTGCTTGGAGCATCATCCCATACGCCAAAATACTGTGGGTTTGATTCCCGGTCAGGGTACATACCTAGGTTAAGGGTTTGGTCCCCTGTTGGGGTGCATATGGTAGGCAACCGATCAATGTTTTTCTCCCACGTCAATGTCTGTCTGTCTGTCTGTCTCTCTGTCTCTCTCTGTCTTTCTCATTTCCTCTCAAAAACCAATTAGAACATCCTCAGGTAAGGATTATTTTTTAAAAGAGAAAATTAACATTTTAATGATATGACATTCAATAACATCAAAAATATTAGGTACCTATATAAATCTTATGAAACATACAAATTCCTTATTTTAAAATTACAAAATATTAGACATTTCATGCAAATGGAAATGAATAAAAAGCTGGGGGAGCAATATTTATATCAGACAAAATAGACTCTAAAACAAAGGCTACGAGACACAAAGAAGGACATTACATAATGAAAAGGGGTTCAATCCAACAAGAGGATATAACCCTTATAGATATCCATGCACCCAACATAGGGCACCTACATATATACATCAAATACTGATGGATATAAAGAGAGATTGACAGTAATACAGTTATAGTAGCAGGCTTTAACATCCCATTGGTATCAATGGATGTTCCATACAGAAAATCAACAAGGAAACAGTGGCCTTAAATAACACATTAGACCAGATGGATTCAACTGATATTTTTAGAACACTTCACTTTGAAGCAGCAGAATATATGGTTTTTTTCAAGTGCATATAAAACATTATCCAGGATAGACCACATGATGGACCACAAAACAAGTATAAACAACTTTAAGAAGACTGAAAATCATATCAAGCATAAAACAACAAACACCAAAACTGGCTGGTAATAGAAGGCCTCTCTGAGGAGGTGACATTAAAGCAGGGGCCAAAGAGTGGCAACAAGCCAGACACAAGAAAATCATGGCAGTAGACACTCCAAGCAGGGAGTATAGCCTGTGTTAGTAATATGAGACAAAAGTAACTGTGGCTTCTTCAAGGAACAAATAAAAGCCAACATACTTGCCTAAGAATATTCTTAATATTCTTAAATCTTAAGAATAGTATCAAGAATCTTCTCTGACCACAATGGTATGAAACTAGAAATCAATTACAAAAAGAAAACTGAAAAGCACACAAAAATATAGAGGCTAAATAACATGCTACTAAACAATGAATGGGTTAGCAACAAAATCAAGTAAATCAAAGATACCTTGAGATAAATAAAAATGAAAACACAATGACTCAAAATCTGTAGGACATAGCCAGCAAAGTTTTAAGAGGGTAATTAGCAGCAAGAAAGGCCTACCATCAGGAAACAAGTATAAAATAAACAATCTAACCTACACCTAAAGGAACTAGAAAAAGAACAACTAACAATGCTCAAACTGAGTACAAGGAAAGAAATAAAGAGATCAGAGCAGAAATAAATGAAATACAGTCTGAAACATCAATGAAACCAAGGGCTGTTTCTTTGAAAATATTAAAAAAAGATTAATTAACCTTTAACCAGACTCACCAAAAAAGAGAGAGAGAACCCAAATAAATAAAATCAGAAATAAAACCAAAGTGACAAATGGCACCACAGAAATACAAAGGAATACAAGAAAATACTACAAATAACTGTATGCCAACAAATTGGACAATCTGCAAAAAAATGGATAAACTCCTAGAGACATACAATTTTTCTAAACTGAATCAAGAAGAAACAGGAAATCTAAACAGAAAGATTAATACCAATAAAATAAAATCAGTAATCAAAAAAGCCCAAGCAAACAAATGTCTTCGCAGGTGAATTTTACTGAATATTAAAGAAGAATTAACACCTATCCTCAAACTATCCCAAAAAATTCAAGATGAGGTAAGGTTCTCAAGCACATTTTACAAGGCCACCATTATCTTAATTCCAAAACCAAAGACATTACAAAAAATAATAATTATAGGTCAATATCTCTGATGAACATAATGCAAAAATCTTCAACAAAATATTATCAAACTGAATTCAATAATACTTTAAAAGGATCATACACCATGATCAATTGGGATTTATTCCTTGGATAAAAGGTTGGTTCAATATCCTCAAATCAATGAACATGCCACTCCACATAAACAAAACGAAGGATAAAATCATATGATCGTATCTATAGATGAAGAAAAAAACATTTGACAAAATCCTGCATCTATTTATGACAAAAAAAATTTACTAATCTCAGCAAAGTAGGATTAGAGGGTATATACCTCAACATAATAAAGGCCATAGATGACAAACCCACATCTATATCATACTCAGTGGGAAAAGCTCTAGTACTTTTCCTTAGGATCAGGAAAAAAACAAAAATGTCCACTTTTACCACTTTCATTCAAAAAAGTATTGGAAGACCTACCACAGCAATCAGATAAGAAAGAGAAATAAAAGGCATCTGAATTGGAAAGGAAGAAATAAAACTGTTATTATTTGCAGATGGCATGATACTATGTATAGAGAACCTAAAGATTTCACACTCAAAAAACTACTAGAACAGATAAAATGAACTCAGTAAAAGTAATAGGATACAAAATTAATATACAGAAACTGGTTTTACTTTATACACCAATTTAAAACTATTGAAAAGGGAAATTAAGAAAACAATCCTGTCCTGGCATAGCTCAGTGGATTGAGCACTAGACTGCAAACCAAAGGGTTGCTGGTTTGATTCCCAGTCAGGCCACAAGCCTGGGTTGCGGGCCAGGTCCTCAGTAGGGGATGTGCAAGAAGTGACCACACATTGATGTTTCTCACCCTCTCTTTCTCCTTCCCTTTCCCTCTCTCTAAAAATAAATAAATAAAATATTTTTAAAAAAGAAAACAATCCCATTTACAATTACATTTTAAAAACACCTAAAAAGACATTGAACCAAGGAGGTAAAATGCCTGTATTTGGAAAATTATAAGACATTGAGGAAAGAAATAGAATATATGAATAAATGGGAGCATATACCATGCTCACAGATAGGAGGAATTAACATGGTTAAAATGCCCATACTACCCAAAGCAATTTATCAATTTAATGCAATCCCTATTAAAATACCAATGACATATTTCACAGAGCTAGAACAAATGTTCCAAAGATTTATATAGAACCACAAAAGAACCCAAATAGCAAATAGCCACGGTAATCCTGAGGAAAAAAAGAACAATGTTAGAGGAACCACACTACCTGATTACAAGGCCATGGTAACCAAAACAGCAGAGTACTGACATAAAACAGATGTCTAGATCAATGGAACAGACTAGAGAGCCCAAAAATAAACCCATACCTTTATGGTCAATTAATATTTGACAAAGGAGGCAAGATAGTCTATTCAATAAATGGTACTGGGAAAATCGGACAGACATGTGCAAAAAAAATGACACTAGACCACCTTCTTAAAACATACACAAGAATAAATTCAAAATGAATTAAAGACTTAAATGTAATACTAAAAATAAAACTCCTAGAAGAAAACATATGCAATAAAATCTCAGTACATTTCTCAGAGCAGTATTTTTTTCTAGTATATCTCCTTAGGAAGGGGAAACAAAAAAATTAAACAAATGGGACTACATCAAACTAAAAAGTTTTTGTACAGCAAAGGAAACCATAAAACAAAATGAAAAGACAATCTACCAAATAGGACTACATATTTGACAATGAACAACCAATAAAGGGTTAGTACTCAAAATTTATTTTTAAAAACTTATATAAATCAACACCAGAAAACCAAATGATCGAATTAAAAAATGGACAGAGGACTTGAATAGACACTTTTCCAGGAAGGACATAGAGATAACAGATAGACGTATGAAAATATGCTCAACATATTTGCTAATCATCAAATGCTAATCATCAGACAAATGCAAATTAAAACCACAGTAAGATATTACCTCACACCAGAATGGCTATCATCTCTAAATTAACAAACAAGTGCTGTCAAGGATGCAGAGAAAAGGGAAATTGATGCACTGCTGGTGGGATTGCAAATTGCTGCAGCCACTGTGGAAAACAGTATGGATGTTCCTCAAAAAATTAAAAATAGGACTTCCAGTTAAGATGGAGGTATAGGCAGACATGGCTCACCTTTTTGCATAACCACATAAAAATTACAACTAAAATATAGGACAACCATCACTCAGAACCATCAGAAATATAGTTGAATGGAAGTCTGACAATTATGGAATTAAGGAAGCCACAACCATCCAGACTGACCACAAAGCCGGCAAGCTGGTGCCATACCTGAGATTACATCCACCTGGCTAACAGTTTGACTCACCTTAGAGATCCCCAGATGTGGGGGGGCTCCACCCACAGAGGCCCCATGGCTGCCAAGTCTTAGAGTTAAGTCTACCAAGACATGATTTGCTTGGGGAGGAAAGATGGCCTATCTCTCAAAGAGAAGGACCTTAAGCCTGTTCCTCAATGAGCTTTTATTGGGTTCAATTTGCACAGGAATACAAGTAAAGTCCATCAATCATCATAAGGCAGTAATGATCAAACAATAGATAACATTCAAAGAACTATGAGGGCTTATTCTGAGTCAGGGTCAGATAGCTAAAGGGCCATAAAACTTTGGGAAACAAACTCATTTCATGTTTAGACCCTTATCAGAAAATCGAGGGCATTCTTAGCAAAGCAGTTTCACAGGATTTTATGCATTCTTTCTTAGGCCTGATCGCCCCAGGGAACCCAGTCGTTCCTGCCCAGGGCTGTACCACATGCTGACACAATTTCAGGCTTAAGTCAGGAGAGGGAATTAAGGCAACCAAGAAATTAAGACTCTTCTTACAGACAGAATGAGGACTCAGGCTATGTCAGAGCTGAGGGGTCTTCACCTCTGGGGGTCTACCACCCCCTTTTCCTATAGTCCCCCAAGTCCTTCCCTGATGTCCCCATCATGACTGTGATGTCTTAGGTTGTCCCTCCCTTGAGGAATCTTACCTGTCATTGGCTAACCAGTCATCTGCCCAGGGCCAAATATGGTGAAGTAAAGGGGGCAAAGGGGGCACCTCTGCCAGGAAGATAAGTTTTGTCTCCTTAGTAGCTTATGGTCCCAAGGTCCTTTTACTCAGCCTTAGCCAAGGGGGGTTACAGCTTCTGAAACCAGGTAGGGCAGTTCCCAACACACACCAGTATTATGCCATTTTAGGAATCACAAAAACTTCACATTGGACATGTCTGTGGTCTAAGGCTTTCTGTACTAAAAGGTAAATTAAAGATATACGTATTTAGTATTCAGCTTTGTTCAGACCACAAACCAAGCTGTGAAATCAATTCATTTATTTATACGTACATTCACCATCTCTCTATTTGTAACTAATATCAAATGCTCCACAAACACATGGTGATATATGGCTACATATGATCATCTCTTTTTTTATTTAATTAATTATGCAAGTCTCCACCTTCTCTAATAACAGCAATTCCAGTATCTTCTTATTGGATCTTCCTGTCCCCACCCGCGAGGTTCTCAAAATTTCATTCCTTATTTAGAAAGTGGGTAAAGAAGACCAGTTGGTCTCACACAAACACACACACGCACACACGCACACGCACAGAGTCCACTCGGCCTTTCACCGTTTCAGTGCACACCAGTGACTTCCAGCATTACATCTGGAAGAGATCTGAGGGCTTTCTCTGGCCACAGGAGCTGTCCAGCCTGTTTGCAGAACCAGGAGCTGTCACTCACCAACACTCCTTTAGAGAGGATGCCTTCAAAAGGAGCCTTCTGAAGGAAATGTCCTTTAGTGAGTCCATGGTCATTTGTCTTTCTAAAGGAGATTTCCAGGCTGAATCTGAAGTGTCCATGGGTCCTCCTGTGGGAAAAGTAACAGAAAAAGAGCCTGCCTTCAGTGATTCTTTCAGTGAGGGAAACTTTTCACTTTACAGCACCTCTGTCACTGTTGAAAAGGAATATAAACATTTAACCCCTATCAGTTTCTCTTGAAAATAAATCTCACTATCGACCTCTTCTCCCCTGTCTCAACTGCTTCCACCTTGTTCAAGTCTCACTCAGCATCTGTCACAGATGACTGTGTTGGTCTTCTCACCCACCTCCAGCCATGTCATCACAGTCATCCATCTCCAACCCCTCTTAGACCACACAGCAGCCACAGTGGTCTCTATAAATATAAATCAGGTCAGGCCCCTTCGCTGTCTAAAACTCATTAGAAGCTTCCCTTTAATCTTCAAATAAAATCTAAATGATTTTCTAAGAGAGACCTCCCAGTTGATTCCAAGGTGCCTTGTCTGGCCCAGGTCTAGCTGTCCTCACCCTTCACACACCACCCTGCAAAACCCTGGCCTCCTTTCTGTTCTGGGACATGCCAGCTCTCCCCCTGCTAAGAGCATGGCACACGCTCTTTTCTGTGCCGTTGCTTTTTCCCCACCTCTGCCTGTGATGAGCTCAGTTCATTCTTCAAGTGTCAGCTTAAATATCACTCTCCAGGGGAGTCTTCCATGACCGTCCTATTTGTATAGGCCCTCTCAACCCATCATTTTCTACCTCAACATCTGTTTAACATGAATTCTTTCTCCCCTACTTTGCTGTCATCTTCCGGAAGACAAGGACATGTTTTGGTTCTAGCATATATAATTGGTGCTCAGTAGGTGTTTAATGAGTAGTGGAACCTCATGCTACACTTATATTTGTTCAATCAGTTAATGTTATATCACCATGCTTTTGCTGCCTACAGACAAGACAACAAGGCCACTTTCATGTGTATTTATCTGCCGCTATCTACTCCATCCCTTAGGGTTCTATTCTGTCAAATCACATTGCAAAGTTTTAAGTGAGTGGAATCATTCTTCACTTGTTCCCAGAGAACAAAGTTGACTTACAATTGTACTTCTGCCTTAACCACCTGAACAGCTTGCAGAAGAAATCTCAAGTGAAGGTCCGGTTAGCTCCTCAGTCTGAAAGGCTCTTTCCCTGCTGGAAGGGGCGCAGAGTGGCTGCTTTCTCCCTCTGATGTCACTGAGGGGAAAGAGAGAACTGGCCGTTTTGAAGGCACATGAAGATGCTAATCCAGGTTCTCTCCCTGAGTGCATCCTTGACTGTGGACTCTGGATGCCGTCTAGGTGGAAAGTTCCCTTTGGGTGAAGTGTCCCTGCCTCCAGAGGGCTGTGTGGGAACTTCACTTCCAAATGCCCTGCCATCTTTAGAAATAGACACAGACTGTATTCAGTGTTTTCTACCAACTAAGTGTGACAAAACCTTGTCTGCACAGGCAGCATTTGTCCCATACTTTTTATGTAACCTATAGGGAATATAATGCCCAATCCATGGAGCTGAATGCAATTCATCAGTAAGATTATACAATATTTTTAAATACTTTCCAGTTGTCTGTTTCCCCCCCTAATCCTATCTATTGTCTCCTCTTTTCAGTCATTTACTCCTTTGCCGTCCAAATCACTGGAAGTAGAGGGGAGAGACAAGGAATCAGTGCTGGAAGAAAACATGGTTTCTAAGTGATTTTCTGCACGCAGTCCTGACCAGCATTAAAATGGTGCTACAGTGAGCAAGGTTACGCAGCGTTCCCTACTGTGGTCCCACAATCAACCAAGCAATCAACAAGTATTTACTGAGCAACTGCCATATGCCTAATATTCATTCACTCATTGGTTCAACGAAAAATGTATGTTGCCAGGACCTGTGTTAGGTGCTGAATCTAAAACTGAGTAAGTAAGATGTGGTCTCTATTCTCAAATAGCTCATTTCTGTAAAGACAATATCACCAAAACATACAAGTGAAGAATAATGTGTTAAATTATGTGTACTAGAAATGAATGCTCAAGATAGTAGAGCTCAAGCAAGCTGGACTGAAGTTGTAAAAAAGGAAAAAAAAAAGAAGAAAGAAAGAACCCCTACTTAAAAGATGAAGTGCCTGAAATGAGCTTTGAAAAAGAAGTAAATAAGAGCTAAGCAAAAGAAAAGAGGGAAGGCACCCAGGGTGTGGGAACAGCTTTGGCAAAGGTCTGAGGCTGAAATAAACTTGAAGTGCTTTGGAAGCAGTGAGGAAATGAAAAGGACAAAGTAAGCTGTTCTTTAGATCTGCAAATGAATTTAAATCTCTCAGGAAAGAAATGGTGAAATTTTGTTAAGATATTGAGTGTGGGTTATGAGCCTTTTAGCTGTGGTAGCTTATAATTAAGCCATTGTCTCTAGTCATTGCTAGACAGCTACTGAGAAGAGCCAGTTACCCCATGCTAATGTATAACTCCTTTGTTTTATGCAAAATAGCCAGTCCCAGTCTAAAACACAGCTTGTGCCTCTATTCAAGTGGAAATGAATACCTCCCTCTGGCTGGGTAATAAAAACCCAGGGCTTTCATGATCACAGGGTCTCTCCTGGACACACAGAGTCAGAGCATCACGTAACTCTCTCTTTGCCTTCTACAGCATGGAAAGGGGAAGCAAGAGCTCTGCACGCAGGGAGGTCTGAGAATAAGCCAAGGCCTTGCTGTCCCCAAACAATGAGCCAATGCAGGCAGATGCCACCCCTGGTCCCAAAGGCAGAGAATATAGGGGATACCTGAGAGATACACTGTTGAGGACGGACGAAGAGGAAGGGCTTCCAACAAGAGTTGGACTGCAGGGCAAGACAAATCACCAGGAAATGCTTTTGTCCACAAACTAAAATCAGAACAGATGAAGAAAAACTTAAGAGTGAGTAGGAAAAACCCAGAAATGTATTTTACTCTTTGTTTTAAATCACTCAGATAAAGTTGGTTAACTGGCTGAGGTTGTCCATTTTGGTCATCCTAATGAAGGGGATGAAATAAGAAGACTGATGAAGAACTGTTGGAAGAGGATTGGGGTTCCATTTCTAAACAGGACAGTTTCCTAACAGCAGAGTCTGTTATGCTAACCGTTAGAATGAGTAATTGAAACAGACTATGACACCTTTTCTGGAGCTTTCACAGTAAAAAGGACCCTCCCAAAATGATCCATTGTCATGGGGAAAGTAAAGTGTGTGTATGTGAAAGACCCTGTGAGGAGTCTGTGGACAACTGGACTTCACGCCAAATGATACCACCACTTTGGAAACCAGTTTGACATTCCCTTATGAAGTGGAACATATATTCCCCATAAAACCCTGCAATCTCACTTTTAGATATTTACCCAAAGGAAATGAAAACATATAGCTACTCAAAGACTTATATGCAAATGTTCATAGCAGCTTTATTCAAAATAACCCCAAACTGGAAACAATACAAATGTCCATCAACTGATAAATAGATAAACAAATTGTGGAATGTCCGTACCATGAAATTCTACTTAGCAACAAAAAGGAACAAACTAATGGTACAATCGACAACGTGGATAAACCTCAGAAGCATGTACTAGGGAAAATAAGCCAGACACTAAAGGCTGCATGATTCCATTGTGATGACAAGTCTGGAAAAGGCAAAAGGGTCAGAAATCTTACCAGCAGCTGAGGGCAGGAAAAGAGAACCAATTAAAGGAGGAAAAATTAAGGGAGACTCTTCTGTATCTTAATTGTTGTTATCACAGCACAACATACACATTTCTCAAAATTCATCCAACTATATGTTTTAAAGGAGCGCATTTTACTGTCTAAAGTATCGATATATCTCAATATGAAATCTAATTCTTCTCTCATGGTTTCCTTTTTAGCTCTCTTCTTCACCGTGGGATCCTTAGGAGGGCAAAGCTGCTCATTCCAGACCCATTACTCACTGGAATGAGGTCACAATGGCTCCAACATGCTTAAAAGAATTTCTCACCAAAGGAAAAAAATGGTCCGTTATGGTCTGAATGTTTGTGTTCCCCAACCCCCAACCCTGCTCCGGCCAAATTCGTCTGTTGAAATCCTAACTTCAGAAGGTGATGATGTTACTATGATGGGCCTTTGGGAGGCTATTAGGCCATGAGAGTAGAACCCTCATAAATGGGATTAGTGCTTTTATATAAGATCCCACAGAGCTTCCTAGCCCCTTCCACCATGTGAGGATGCAACAAGAACTCTGTGGCTCTGGAGAGGGCCCTCACCCAACCATGCTAGCATCCTAATCACAGACTTCCAGTCTCCAGACCTATAAGAAATAAATTTCTGCTGTTTTTAAGCAACCCAGCCTGTGATATTTTGAACTGGGACAGGGTCCCTCAATAATTTCCAGGAAATCACTGGGAAAATGTATCCTGCACAAAGAAATGCCCCTGCCCAATCACAGAATATTCAGAGGAATAAAGAATAAGATCAAAGCCAAAGATACTTCCTCTCCATTTCTAAAAGGAACAAAGGAAAGACTGTCCATGTGGTTTAGACAATGGACCCACAGAGTCTGCCCACTGGTCCCAGCTGTGTGTTCCTGAGTGTTCCAGCCATTCAGGGCAACCCCAAGGGGCAGTCACGGGCATGGCTTCCCCCACTCCACCAAGCTTCTAGGGGGTGCCCTTTTTCCCACAAAAGTCTAATAGTGTCCTTACAGCATACATCTGAGACAGGGGCAGACATCATTTCTGCTCATGGTGCTGGCTGGCTGGCTGCAGGAATGTGACCACAGGTGATGCCAGCCTTCCACTCAGGCCAGGTCCCAAGGATCAGCTGATGAGGTCTCTGGTCCAGTCCAGCCATGGGGTCCTGAAATCATTACACTCACAGGAAAATTTCCTCAGTGGGCCTTTCTCAGGACCTTCAGGATGGGCAAGTCACTGTCAGACACCAGGATCAGGTCCCAGGCTATCAGTCCTACTCATGCCAATCCTGGGAGCAAGGTAGTTATGGGAAATGGAGTTCTACTCTGCCAAGGCAGAACAAACTTTTTCTTTCAAATGATTCCTGATGCAAAGGAAGGGAGAGAGAGACAGAGAATGAATTCAAATTTTCACACAAAAAGTGATTTGGGAATTCATATCCGGCTACCCAAGTACAGTCTCACATCTTTTGCCCCCCATCCCCCCTCTCACACACACAATCTGTTCCAAACATTTTCACTTACACTCACACACATATTCATCTTCAATAGTGATAGTAGTTAAATAATGCTTGCTATTTGCCAGGCACTCCTCTAAACACTTTGCACAGATTAATATCAGGAGAAGGTATATACAGTATTATCCACATTTTTTAAAATGAGGAAACTGAAGGTCAGGAAGATTTAATTTGCTTAAAATTACCTACTTAGTAAGTGACAAAGTAGAGTTAAAACCCAGTTAGTGTAGTTTAAAGACCAGGTTCTGCCACATTTGTCCTCATAATTCTGTGCCTACAACCAGCATAAAGCCAACCTTTCCCAAGAGCAGGCAGGTGAAGGGAGGTACAAGGTGCAATCCCACTTGTTCTAGAAGAGAAGACCGGGGGTGAGGCGAGGGGAACTTAGAGCTCATCTAGCCCATTGTTTTTTTAAATTTTTCTGTTTTTTTCTCCCATAAAATGTGATGAACATTTTAACTCTTTTCCCAGAAAAATGTTTAACAAGTTTACAAACACCCTGAAGCATATTCAGGAACACCAAATTAAGGTCCCTGACCTGTTCTGGTCCCTTCATTTTATAGCGCTTGGTTCAGTAAATGCATTGTTATAGTTGGGGGTGGGGGTGCCTGAGACTTCTAAAAAGGTAAAGTGGTAGGCCTGAGGACACGCGGCTAGTGAGCGACTGAGTTGGAAACAAACCCAGGACTTTGAAGCCAGTGCTTTCTCTAACCCACTGCCTTAAAATAAGACCTTTCGGAATTTTATTTCAAACTTTTTAGATTTTTACCTTCATCCCATAAAGACCAAAGAAGTGTCTTTGGCCAAAGAGATGTGAAACCAGGGGGTAGTCAGGGAGTTGAGAAGCAACCTTGTTGCAGCTTTTTCCAGGCCCTTCCTTTCCTTCTGTCCCCCTCAACTCACCTAGCTTCCCACTCACGCACTCTTTGCGTCCCCCCAGAGCAATTAAAAACACAAAAGAACGAGGTAAAAAGATCCAGAGCGCACTAGTAGCATGAGAGTGGCCTCACCACACCCACATCAAGGTGTACCATGACTCTCTTACACACACAAAGTCCAGCAAGCCACCTCTTCTCCCCCTGCCTCTGAAGCAATCCTCATGGTAGAGAACTATTGGGGTGGTGAACAATGCAAAGATCTTTCTTTTGAAACTTCCAAGAAATATAACACACCCTTCCCCAGTGTCTTGCTTACGAAATATACTTCCCTCTGTCAACTAATCACTACACACTGAGAGCTCAGACCACAAATCTTCAAAGATTGGAGCTCCTTCTACCCTTTCTTCACCTGTCTAAATAATTTAATACTCAGTGTCCTGAATTCCTAGATCCTCTTGTCTAATTCTCTGGTCATTTTCAAGGCCTATCAATGGACTATTTCAAATGTCTGTTTTAGTTGTATAGCTTCAAACCCAATGTATGAAGAAGACTGTGACCAAACCTTAGTAAACAGAATTACTCTGTAACTCCTACTAGTCACATTCTATTAATGGAATCCACGATCATGTTGGAGTTTTTAACAACGTAATGCTGGTGACCTGATACCTATTTTCTTTTGGGGAGGAAATAAGGCCCTCCAGTGGCAGTGCCCTCCTGGGAGGGGAGACACCAGGTGCTTGAGACTGAAGCAAGTGTAGACCTGGCTGTAGTGAGGCGCCGTCACCCGCTCTGCACCTTCTATAGCTCCTTCACTCTCAGTGCATTTTTAAAAATGAAAATAATGTTTACTTCAACATTTTTAAATGACAAAAAATTAGAATAATCTCTGTTTAGAAGATTCAAAGAAATTATACGCTCTCCAAAAGCTAGTGTGAACACTTGGGAGCACAGACTGGGAATGTGAACAAAAAGAAGAAGAAGAAGAAGCCTTAAAATGTGCAGACATACTGATTCAGTAATTCCACTTTTAGCCAGGTATTCTAAGAATGCAATTGAAGATATGTTCACAGACTTAATAAGGACATTCATCTCAATGTGGCTTATAAAGGTAAAAACTGTAGTCAATTAAATGCTGCAATGAATGATTGGTTAAATAAGTTTTGGTACAAACTGTCCAGACAATGGGATATTATGGAGCCATTAATCTCATGCATGGAAGAACATTTAATGACATGAAAATGTGGTCACAATGTCTTAAGTAAAATCACAAGCTAAAATAGGCAATGTGATCCTGATTTATTAATTTAGAAATAAATAAATATGCATACAAAAGCTCTGAGAAGCCAGCATCAAGATGTTAACAACAATGGCCTTAAAAGTGGTTTTGATTCTTTTCCTTCCTATACCTAGATATGCTGATTTTCCACAGTAAACACATTGCTTTTCCAAGCAAAAAACCTTATTTTTATTACTAACAGTATATACTTTTTTCAAAGGGTTGCTGTGAGAGTAAAATAGGATAATGTACCTACAAAATGCTTGTACAAATATTACGATCTCTCTAATTAAGCCTGAGGTGTCCTTCCCACTATTCCCTATAGAACCCATTCTCCTGTGTGTCTTCTCTGTTGATGTCTTCCTCTAGAGATGTGTTCCATCTCCACCGTGGTTGACCATCAGACAGTTCATTCTCCACACCCTCAAGACTTGGCAGACCCACTTCCCCACTCATTCCATATTTGGCCTTCATCCTTCAATAAATATTCATACAGTTGGCAACCCATGGTGCTTGTCTTTTTTATGTACTTTAGATTATTAGAAACCCAGTGATATTACTGCAGTGAAGGACTATCTATTTATCTGTGTCTTGTCCCAACCCCTCTAACTGTTATTCTGCCTTGTCACTCTTCATAACTTACCCTCTCCACTATGTTCACCACCCCCATGCCATTTATAGATCTGCCTAAGCCTGTAACCTCTCCTTTTCCTTCATGCATTCCTCCATCTAATCTACCTCCAAAATTTGATTGGTTAATTGATATGCAAGAGTTGCTGACTAATTTCTGACACATAAAGATGAGCAAAATACAAAGGAGGTGGGAGGGAAGACAAATTAGGTGACAGAGAGGAGGAAACACATAAGGGGAGACTCAGAGGTAAAAAAGACATGGCACTGCAGAAGACCTAGTTCCATTAGCCAGTACACATGAGAGAGGGGAGCTACTTCCACACAGTCAGGAAGCTCCTGGAAGCTGTGCAGACACCCCAAGTCCAATGAAATGGCCCCAGGGCCACTGCAAAAGCTGATGTCCAGGAAGCCCACACGTCCACCTACCAACGCTGTCAGAAGAGAGGGAAAAATGACTTCTTCTCTTCTACTTTCCAAATCAAGTCAAACTGGCAGAGCATAGACTACAACAAGAACCCTGGAAGCAAAGAAGTCTGGGGAATACCATTCCCAGGTTTCCAGACCTTATAATACAGACAAACCTTTGAAATATTGCAAGTTTGGTTCCAGATCAGTGTAATAAAGCGAGTCACACAAATGTTTTGGCTTCCCAGTGTATATAACAGTTATGTTTAGCCCTACCCAGATGGCTCAGTTCGTCGGAGCATTGTCCCATACACCAAAAGGCTCTGGGTTGAATTCCCTGTCAGGGCCCATATCTGGGCTGCAGTCCAATCCCTGGTGGGCACACATATGGGAGGCAACTGGTGGATGTTTCTCTCTCTCTAAAATCAACAAACATTTCCTCAGGTGAGAATTCAAAAAAATTTTAAATTATGTTTACACTATACTATAGTCTATTAAGTATGCAATAATAAGAGACACTGAAATTAAGAACAAGCTGACAGTAACCAGAGGGGAGTTAGGAGTGGGTAATGGTGGGGAAAGAGAGAAGGGTAGTCAAGGAACCTGTATACAGGATCCATGGATAAAGCCAAAGCGGGGGTAAGATCGAGGGTGGGAGGTGAGGATAGCCGGGATGTGGGGGAGTGGTGGGAGGAGAGTAGAAACAACTGTACTTGAACAACAATAAAACAAAAAGTTAAAAAATAAAAAGAATTTTTTAAAAATGTGCAATAATAGCATTATGTCTAAAAATGTTCATATCTTGATTTAAAAATACTGCTAAAAACTGCTAACCCTTCAACAAGTCATATTCTTCCTGGTGGAGGGTCTTACCTTCAATTTGTAAAAAATACAGTATCTGTGAAGCATAATAAAACAAAGTGCAACAGAACAAAACAATTAAACAAGGCATACCTGTACAAAGGCGAGCACACGGTGATGGAGGGGGTGCCGGTTGCCCAGGATGCCTTTTCCCTGCCCCTTATTACAATTTCTTGCCCGCAGCATACCGTGGGATGCCGGATTCCACGTTTACTCCATTCAGCCTCGCATTAGAGCTGCTTTTCCCTCTGGCCAGGGTGCAAGTTCTCTGAGAGGAAGTTCTTTGAATCCCCTCAATGTCTAGCAGGCATTTTGAATGAAAAGTTTTCCGGAGACACTGGGTCCCATTAGTGGAACACTCGTGTCTGTAAAGGGCAGTTTCAACTTCCCAGAGAGGTAACGGTGAAAACATCGATAGAACTGAAGAAAACCGTAGCTACTTTTCCAGAATGAACCAACCCAATCTCATGTATTTCAAACTAATGGAGAGGCAAATGGGGGTGCTCCCTACACATTTTTATTAGTAAAAAATAATAAACTCGTGATGTCTATAGGAGCACCAAGACAAGAAAGCTGATTAGATTTGTTGCAGAATTTGTTTTACTAAGAATGAATTTGCAGCTTAAAATGTTAATAACAACCACCATCACTAACTGATACTTATTGGGTGCTTCTCATGTGCCAAGCACCCCTCTGAAAATCGTGCGTGTTACCTCAGTGAGACCACACAGTATCCCCACGTGCACTTTCACAGATGAGGGACCAGAAGCACAGGGAAGGAAACTGACAAGTCTAAAGACACACACGTTCTAAGCAGTGCCATCAGGATACAAACTCTTAGCCACGGTTCTAGACAGCCAGATAAATGGGACCTGGGCAGTTATTACCCAAACAACTAGTCTCGCAGACTGCCGGTAATGACTATATTAAACAAATCATTGTCCTTCACATCATCCTAATTCATGAATTTGCTAATTGGTGTTGCCTGTTTGAGGCAGGATAGCAAGAAGCTAGGAAAATTCTTTGGCAAGTGGAATAGGGAAACTGCGATATAGCTGAACACAATGGCCAAGCGATTTACAGCCAGGTGCAGGTAGTCACCAGGGCAGAAAGCCCTGGCAGGGGGCAAAACTGGCAAAACAAAGACCCCGACCTAGGGTAACCTTTTTTCCTTGGCCTTCCCCCCTCTCCCCACACCAGAGATGACATCTAGGCCTCAGTTGTGTTTCAGCTCCAGGCCCAGAAAAGGAGCAAAACCAGGTGGGTGACACCAGGATCAACTTCAACGACTAATGACCCTGTCTTGGCACTGACCAACCAGTGGAGACCACCTGAAAGAGCACACCTGGAGAACTGATGAATATCTGCTGAAAACCTCCCCTTAGATTCCCACCTGCAAGAGAGAGAGAAAAGCCTCAACACAAAGGTCCCAGCATGTGCACTCTCTTTCTGGGGAGAAGCCCGAGCCATTCCTTTCCCTTCTTCTTTCCCCACTTCTTAACCCCCACACACATGTTTCCTAAACTCTAAGGCAATTGTAGCAGCAGCTCATCCCAGGCTAACCTCCTGAACATGTCCCCAAAACCCCCTTTTCTCTGACTTCCCAGGGAGCTCAGGCAGCCCAGCCAAGGCTCTCCTGTTGCTTCCTCTATGCTAGGCCCTCCCTTGTTTTACTGTCCCCAGCTTTAATCAATGTGCCCTCAGAGTCATCTGGACTCGTGTTGTGAAACCTTTCCTACACAAAGTCAAGAACCCACACACTACAACTGGTCCTAGGCAGACCCACTCAGCACCAGGCCCCTATCTGGTAACCTGTTGACAGAGATTAACCAAAATGTGTCGCATTGTAGCAGAGTGAAATGTTTGTTCTCTGTAACTATCCTAATTGTAGCCTGCATTTCTCCCTAGGACTTCAGGCTAATAGCTCCTGCTACACAAATGTTAATTAGCTAGAGGAATCTTGCTGGAGACTTGAGGTTTTGCAAAGATAGCCCCTTGTCAAAAGACACCTTTCCCAAGAGATGAAAAATTATGTAGAAAGAGTCTCTAGACCCAATTCATCAGAGGGGGTCTATGGACCAGCCAGGAACAAAGGGATTTAGAAATTTTGTGCTCTTCCGTGGATCCCTGTCTTGGTACCTAGCTGTCTGCAGCTTTCATCCACCTCTTACCTCATCACTCCTCCCTTGCTTTGACATAAAAGATGCCTGAATTCTAGACTCTCTTAAAATGGATTTGCGGGAGCTATAATAAGGCACCCCCACCTTCTCGAGCTGGGACTTCTCAGTGAATAAACCTTTCCTTCTTACTCCAAACTGACATTTTGTGCTCTGACATTTCAGAGCAGCAGGCACACAGACTTTGAACCAGTAACAATATATAACTTTATAACATTAGAGAAATGCCACTTAACTTTTCAGAGTTTGATTCCAGACCATCAAACTCTTATTCTGTCTAGTTTATTCGACAAAATATGGAGAAGAGTTTTTCTGTCAAGTGGATGTAAAAGTTTGTTAGCAAATAACAGAGCAATGGAAGAGATTAGATTAGATTAGATTGATCAGATCAGATTAGGTCCAATCAGATCGGATTAGATTAGAGTTGAGGAGGTTCACAGGGTATTTCTTTGCCCTCTAGAGGCCATTTTGACCCCAGCCTGAGGTCAGGCCCCTGGTTAGTCTGAAGCTGCCTGATAGGTCTAGCCTGACCACAGGGCATCTGGGAAGGTCAAGTTGATTTCAAAACCATTCTAAAATGTTCCTTCCTCTCTTGGATGAATCTGAAAACACACCTTCCATCCCCACTTTAACCCAAACCAGCCTTTCTATGGTGAGCTCCTGGCCTGGGGCAGGAGCACTGAGAGAACCATTCTTACTGTGAAACTAAGACGGGAGTTGGCATAGACATGCCCAACTCATGTGATTGTTTATCTTCCGCACATTTTCTTTCGCATCTGTTCCTGCTGTTTCTCATCCCCCTATCCTCATTAAACAATGCTGAATCCTGCTAATATCAGTCATTTGAAGTCATAAAATACCCAGCATACTGGGATATCTTAAGAGGCCAAATTCTCAGTGTGCATAAATTCCTGAAGAGTGTTGGATTTTCCCTAAGAAACCCAATAAATGAAACACTGGCCTAAGAATCAAAACATCAGGGTGACTGTTCCTCTTCTTTACTCCACACCCTTCCTTGCCTATCCCTTGAAGATGGCAGTGTGGCCACCAAAGAGGCAGCCACAAGGAGGCAGCAAACCAAGGTGGAAACTGGACAAGGAAATGGCTGGGACTAAGAAGTTGGCAGGGCCAAGAAGAAGGTTAGCCAAGGAGGAAGTCTTTGTGTTCTGGACATTGGTTACATAGAGGAAGATTAATTACATACATGAAGATTGAGAAGTAAGTAAATACATTGAGGTTTATCAGGGCCTAAGGAGGGATTTACACATAGGTGGAATGAGGAAAGGCCAGAACCTGAGGTATTGGATTAGAATTGGAGGTATTGATGTGATGGATTACTTGAAGGATGAAGATAGATAGATGATAAAGATATAGGCACATGAGCCCTGGCTGGTGTAGCTCAGTGGATTGAGTGCGGGCTGGGAACCAAAGGGTCACCAGTTCTATTCCCATTGAGGGCACATGCCTGGGATGCAGGCCAGATCCACAGTAGGTGGCACGTGAGTGGCAACCACACATCAATATTTCTTTCACTCTCTTTCCCCTTCCCTTCCCTTCTCTCTAATAATAAATAAATAAAATCTTTTTTAAAAAAGATATAGACATATGATAAAGAGATAGATGATAGATAGACAAATAGATATCAATGTATATGGTTAACACATAGATACAATGAGCACACTAAACATCCATATCTTGGTTTCAAAATACCATCTTTCACAAAAAGGAACCAGGGCTCCTCAGAGAAATGACTGATTCCAGTACTGAGGCATAAGATGACCTTAGAACATTCAACTGTAGCAGAAAATAAGGAAAGGCTCAAAGAATGATGGGCATGTGGCCAAAGGACATGGGACTGAGCTTACTGGCCCAAACTGGGACAATCTGATTATCATAATAATGATTGTAACAGGTACTAATCCACTGACCATAAGTCCATACTGATGTGAATAAATGAGTGAAATGACTGAATAAGGGAGAAACAAAAGCCCCTCCTTATAGCAGTATGTCATTTAATAACATAGAAGAAACGATGAACTTTGAAAACCACCATGTGGCAACCATCACAGTGGCAGGAGTCATCAGTGGTTACCAAGATCAGTGAGAAAGGTTTGCTGAGGAACAGGATGTAGGGCTAGTCTTGGACTATCTCCTCACAAAACCCTATTCAATCACAAATGGAAAAACAATGACTTCACAGTGGAGAAACTCGGCACGTATCAACTAACCAGGGGATCTTGGCTAACCTTACTAGCAATGAGACTGGTTGACCTTGGATGTCTCCTCAAGTGATGCACTGAGGAGAGCACAGCATCTTTTGCGGGGTACTTCTACCAGGAATTCATGGCCTGAGTCTAGACAAACCCCAATCAAGAAGGAAGGGTGTACACTCTTTAGAACTGCCAAGGTCATGGAAGACAGGGAAACACTGAGAAACTATGTAAGAACTGTTTTCTAGATTGCAGAAGACTAAAGAGACACGACAACTAAAATGCAAAGTGATACTGAATTAGATTCTAGACCAGAAAGGAGAGAGAGAGAATGGGACAGTTGGCAAAATTTTAACAGGATCTGTGGGTTGAATAATAGTGTTATAGCAATGTTGATTTTCTTATTGGGATCATTATAATTACTCAGGAAAGTGCTCTTGCAGGAGGAAAATACACTACCATGCTTAAGGAATGGGTCATCATGTTTGCAACTTGCTCTTAACTTATTCTCAGATAAAGAATCATCATATACATTAGAGAGAAATGTGATAAAAGGTTAACAGTTAAGGAACCTAAGTAAAGAGAATATGAAAGTTTTGTCTAGTATTCTTGCAACTTTTCTCTAAGTTTGGAATTTTTTCAAACTAAAATATTTTAAAGATGAGATATTAGAATATCTAAAATTTAAAAAATTGATAATGCCTAGTATTGTCAAGGATATGGAAAAACAGAAACACCCTCATACTGTTGGTACAGGTATAAAATGATATGACTACTTTGGAAAACTGTAAGGCAGTATTTGTAAGCTGACATAAATATACCCTATGAGCCAGCCATTCTATTCCTAGATATACACCTCAAAAGAAATAACCACATAAGTGTACTATACATATAAGAAGATTTGGGCAATACTGCTTGTGATAGTCAAAACTAGGAAAACAATTGTCAGCAACTGCTGCAAAAAAAATTACCCCATAAGTTAACAGCTAATAACACAAACATGTGTATCTCACTGACTCTGTGAGTCAGCAGTGCAGTGTGGCTTAGCCTCAAGACTCTCCCACACGGTCTGTCATGATATTGCAGTCAAGCCGTCGGCCAGAGCTGCAGTCCTCTCGAGGTCTGACTGGGGCCTCAGCCTCTCACCACCTGGACCTCTCCAAAGGGCCACCTCATGATGTAGCACTGGTTTCCCAAGAGAATCAATCAAAAAAGAACACTCACAATGGAAGCCACAGTCTTTTTGTAACCTAATCTCAGAAGTGAAATTCTACCACTTTTGCCATAGTCTCTTCATTATAAGCTAGTAACAAGGTCCAGTTCACACCCAAGGAGAGAATATTACACAAGCTCATGGAAAGCAGGAAGCAAAGATCGTTGGGGGAGCATGTAAGAGATAGCCTGCCATGCAACTTAACTATGCATTGTCTAACTATGCATTGTCCAACAATGGTAGAACATCATGATTTGTTTAATACAATGCAATATTAAAGAACAAGAAAATGAATGAACCACAGCTACTTACAACAAGAAATGACTCTCATAAATATTATGTTGGGAAAAAACACACACAAAAAGGAATCATGTAGTATGGTTCTACGCATACAACTTTCAAAAACAGGCAAAACTAAACTATGATAACAGAAGTCAGATAAAGGTTACCTTTGCAGAGAAAGGATGGGCCATGACTGGAAAGGGTGCTCCCAGAATGTTGGTAATGCTTTAGATACTGACCCGGATATGATTACATAGGGGATCATTTCATAAAAATGTGTCAAGTTGGATGCCTTTGATAGGTGCATTCTTCTGTATACATAGTATAGTTCAATAAAAATTTTTTAATATATTTTATTGATTATGGCATTACAGTTGTCCCATTTCCCCTCCACCCTGCACACCCCCTCCCACCCACACTCCCCCCATTTAGTTCATGTCCATGTGTCATAGTTCTTTAGCTTCTACATTTCCCACACTACTCTTGCCCTCTCCCTGTCTATTTTCTCCCCACCATCTATGCTACTTATTCTCTCTACCTCCTCCCCTGCCTCTTCCCACTCCCCTGTTGCTAACCTTCCAGGTGATCTCCATTTCTGTGGCTTCGCTCCTGTTTTAGGTGTCCACTTAGTCTGCTATTGTTTTAGGTGTGGTTGTTAATAACTGTGAGTTTGCTGTCTTTCCACTGTTCATATTATTTTATCT
>PVKM010009749.1:0-36246 GCA_004027735.1 Carollia perspicillata | reverse complement strand
CATGTTGTTCTTTATATGTCATGCAAAATTATGTTCCTTAAATGTCAATGGTTTCTACTGACAGCACTGGCACCTCTTTAGGTAAGGTCATCTGCTGGTTACAAAGTCATTCTCAGCCATCGTGTAAAGTAATCCAGAGGTGCAAGGGAGTTAATAACTTGAGGAGCATTCCTCAAAAATAACAGGTACTGGTTAGTAGAAAAATAATTCAGATTTCTTGCCCTAGAGTGGGACAATTCAGTGTCAGGTTGTATTAACTTTCTCAGAATCTCTTAGTGGGATTAAGTCGTAGTTGCCCATAGCAGAGCTCTGCTCATTAACCACCTCTGTTGGCTTCCTTCTCTTTGCTCCGTCTCACTCCCCCACTATTGTATCAGTGCTTCCAGGAGTTACTTCCCAAATCAATTGCATACCCTCAAATAATTAGCAGCTTCTGTGATAATCCAAACAAACACTGCAAGATTTTTTCTATCAAGTTCAGTCAAGATGGCACTATATAATTTGTTGCACAAACCTGAAGTACTGCATAATCCATAGTACACAAATTTATATGTTAGTGACTTCTGTTTCCCATGCATATCCTCCTGCAAGTCTGCAACAAATATTGACATCTATGGACCCACATGATATAATATCTTCAATTTCCCTTTAGTTTTCCTTTATAAGAATATCAAAAGGGCAACTACATAATTTGGAAGTTGATAAAGCAGGTCTTAACAGTGAGGTTAAGTGCGGGCTCTCATATAAAACACATTTATAATGGTTCCTGTCTCAACATCCTGCTTTGGGAAGCACCAGTCTCTTTTTTATATCTATTCCTGCACTGTCTCTGTGAATAAAATGTTTTAACTACTAAAATTTTAAAATTAATTTTAATATACAGTATGCATGTTTAAGTGCTTTCTTTTTAACCATTTTGGCTATTTCAAACACCTATCACTCCATATTAATCTAATAATAAATTCATCAAGTTAAAAATAACAAAAGTAAGCCTGTAAAGATTCTGATTGCAACTGTATTACTCTTATGTAACAAATTCAGAGTAATGAAAATCTTTACTTTTAAAACTTCCTATTGGCCTCAGGTTAACTTCCTTCTTTTATTCACATTGTGTTTTATGTTATTTAATAGCATTCTTTGTATATGTCTACATTAGTTCTTGTAAAGTATTTGGATTTGTTATTATTATATTCTTTTCCTCCCATTTTCTAACAGAAAGGTGTTTACATTAATAAGTCTAAGCTATCACTCATGTGATCCCTTCTTCAAAATCACCAAAGAATTGATTTGATGCACAAAGAAATGTTAACATTTTATTTCCAATTTTACCACCTTTTGTATATACACACAGTCCCCATGATTACAGAAGAAAATTCAAGGAGTTAAAGGTTTTTATGCATTTTTTTTTGGTACATTCATTCCAGTTGAAGAATTCACCCTTATAAGCATATTAGCAGCCATCAACTATAAACAAGCTTGTGTTCTGCAATATTATCAGTGAGTCAGCCAAAAAAGGAATTTGAACCATTTCATGGAAGCATTTGATTTGTGGTTTTTTACTGTGAGCTAGAGTGTCCCCATAGAAAAACAAATCTCAGTTGCTGAAGTGTCATGTAATTTTGGTTTTATGCTATTCCAAGAGAGAGGACCAAGGTTAAAGCAGGGAGTGATCAGGAGTTTAACAAGGTAAGGCAGGCTTCCTTAGGGTTTTTGTTGCCATGTTTCTTTAACCATTAGGAGGGGTCTGCTGATAAAGCAAGTAGCTTTCTAGAGAGCAAGCTCAATGACTGCTGTGCTTCAGAGTGCAGTTCCTGACCTGGGAATTGTAATAACCTTTCGGCTTTAAATGAGCATCAGAAAGAGTTGTCCAAATATGACCAAATGTGTCAGAGATCTGATGCTCAAGCAACTAAGGAAATGCTCCATCAGCTCTGTGGCTGTTTTGGAGATTGTTTAGAATACAAATTCTATCAATCTTTTACCTTGCCCCTTGAAAGACATGGTTCTTTGAAAATCAAATCTCAATAATTTGAAGGATTCCCTTCCTCTCCACTGATAGCTTGTGCCCTGCATTAAGCAAGTAAGATGCATTATTTTATTTTACACACATTGAGAAAAGTGTTTTGTTTTGGATTTATTTTCTATTTTTTACAGATTTTATTTTATTTATTTATCAAATGTTATTGTTGTTCAAGTTGTCTCTATTTTTCCACCACTACTTTTCCCCTCTCACCTCCCATCCTCAATACCCCCCCCCATTTTGCCCTTGTCCATGGGCCCTTACGCATGTTCTTTGATGACCTTTCCCTTCTTTCTCCCATTATCCCTCTCCCCCCTTGCCTCTGGTTACTGTCAGTTTGTTCTTTATTTCCATGTCTCTGGCTATATTTTCCTTGTTTGTTTGCTTTGTTGATTAGGTTCCACTTATAGGTGAGATCATATGGTATTTGTCTTTTACCACCTGGCTTATTTCACTTAGCATAATGCTCTCCACTTCCATCCATGCTGTTGCAAAGGGTAGGAGCTCCTTCTTTCTTTCTGCTGTGTAGTATTCCATTGTGTAAATGTACCACAGTTTTTGATCCAATCATTTATTGATGGGCACTTAGGTTTTTTTTCAGCACTGGCTATTGTAAATTGTGCTGCTATGAACATTGAGGTGCATAGGTTCTTTTGAATTAGTGCTTCAGGATTCTTAGGGAATAATCCCAGCAGTGGAAGTGGTGGCTTAAAAGACAGTTCCATTTTTAGTTTTTCAAGGAAATGCCATACTGTTTCCCACAGTGTCTGCGCCAGTCTGCATTCCCACTGACAATATACTAGGGTTCCCTTTTCTCCCCAACCTTCCCAACACTTACTGTTTGTTGATTTGTTTATGACTATTCTGTCTAGTGTGAAGTGGTATCTCATTGTGGTTTTAATTTGCATCTCTCTGATGCCTAGTGATGTTGAACATCCTTTCATATGTCTCTGGGACTTCCTCAAAATAAAAAGCTGCTGCATGGCTAAAGAAAATATCAGCAAAATGAAAAGGGAACCAAGCATATGGGAAATACATTTGTCGATGATATCTTGGACAAGGGTTTGATCTCCAAAATATATAAAGAACTCACATGACTCCGCTCCAGGAAGACAACCCAATTTAAAAAAAAAATGGGCAAAGGACTGGAACAGACATTTCTGCTTTGGTTTTAACTAACTTCGTTCAAATATAATCTTTGTATACTTCATCCAAGGCCCAGGCCCTGTGCCTGTCCCTCCCTCTCCTACCCTTCTCAGTTAGCATTTACTCTGGATATGGGTTTGCATTCCTTGACTACACTATTTCTGCAAGCATCACAGTCCTACTCCCCTAGTTCTTACGAGAGCATGTTAACATGGTATCATGCACAAAACTGTCTGCTACTAAGAGGTATTTTTTGACAAAGTAAGTGATACAATGGTTGCATAACCTATTGGCTTTTTAAATGTATTTGAGCAGTCAAATGCAACTGATCTAGTATAGAACATGAGGTCAAAGATTAAATCTTCATTTTCAAGGAAATGCAATGAAGGTTTCACTGAACTTCAAGCTATAACTAACAGCTGGTTATGCTGAGGTTCTCAATGCCAATAATCCAGCAGGCACAGAAAAATTGCTATATTGGCAGGAATAATTGAACCTTATTTGCATCAGGAACCAGCATTGTTTATAGACAATGGAAGTATGAAAAAATATGCCCCAGCACAGAAACTAAGTGGCAAATATGTCATTAAAGCAACACTAGCTTGACAAGCAAGGCTGAATGGACTCAGATCCCTTGATGATAAGGACAAACAGCACAGACCATTTGAAATGTTGGCTGAGGGTGTAAGTAAGTGAACATGGGAGATAAAGAAGAGGGATGAATACCCTGACAGACAAATGCAGCAATGCAGACTGTCCTCATAATCCTTTTGCCTTAAATCTGTTCAGAGACTGGCATGAACCTTCCCCTTTGGTGCAATTCTGTGATATGTTAGACTTCATAGAGGATAAGGATGCATTTGAATTGTGAGAGAGTACTTAATAGGACATCTCTCATGCATTATTTAAGATACACTTGCCTTCACAGGTTTCTTATTTCAGCAGTGGACTCTTTAGCCAGTTCCATGGCCCACGTAGCAAGTTACTCTTATTTCTGCCCTGGAGCTTTGCTGTTAACACCGAAGGGGAGACACTAAGAACAGCTTATGTGTTTCTTAAATAGGTGATGTTTTTGCCCATGAAGACAACTTGTGAACAGTGGTGTATGATTTTTTCTTTCATTTTCTGGAGTGTCAGTCCTAAGGTGTGTTTTATTTTACCCTTTGGGAGACTCTGTTAGAATGAACTGGCAGCGGTTGGTCGACTGCAATATGCATCTTTGCATTGGCTTTCTCGCTTTTCTTGCTTCACACATCTTCTTCACTCTCACTCTCTCGATCACATTTTACAATGAAGACCTGTCCACCTTGCCTTTCTTGGGAACTCAGGCTCCCGCAGACTCCAGTACACTCTCAATGTGAGTTGTTTTTGAGGTGATATTTTGTTCTTTAAACCATGAAAGAGAGTGTTGGGGTGCTCATTGTCTACGTCTATGTGGTATATAAGAGTTTAGGTGGTTCTACAGCTCAGGGAATCTACTTCACATGCCAGGCTTAAAACTAACATTTTCTTTACGCTGTTCTGGGTGGCTATTGACCAATCTTCAGCAATCACAACTTCTAACTCAACTTTCTGGTCAGTGGGCTGTGATACAGTTCCAGGCATTTGTTTCCCCTGCACCCTTGTCTACAAGGATTCAACTTTTTCTAAGATCTGGCTACTTGCTCTTCTGCCATTCTTGGCAGCACTCAGAGATAACTTAGCATAATTGCCATGAACATAGCCTTTAAATATTTAAGAACTCTTCAATCTCTTGGGATAATGAAACCTTGGCTACTTTTATTCTTTCCTAAACAGCTTAATGTGAGGGGGGAGACAGCCAATTTCTCATTTTTCTTACTTCCAAAATTTTGCTAAAAAAATATTTATTTGTTTTTGGAGAGGGGAGAAAAGTACTAGACTTGGAAACCAGATATAATGTTGACTTTTATATTTATTTCTTACTAAGTAGAGATCTTCATGCAGGCCTACACCTGAGTTTGCTCATCTTTAATTTGGAAATAATATTTACAATGCAAAATTGCTGTGAAGATGACAACCAATATCTGTGATAACAATTTGTTGAAAATTTATAAAAATATAGGCACTGTAGAATATTACTGTTATATAATATTCATGTCAACATAGCATTGGATGTACCTAACCAATTTTTATCAAAGAACAAGTGGTATCTGCTGAAATGTATTTGATGCAACATAATACCAGAGTCTGTCTCTGACTCATGTAAAATGACTAAAAATGAGCGCCCACATCTCACTGAACAAGGGTCAGAAAAGGAAGTGCTCTTGACAGAGTTAGGTTTGACGTTTCTATTCCTTGCGCAGATCATCTAACTATCAAATGCATTATCTCACATAACATTAATACATAGTCTTATAATGTCAAAATAGAAAAGAATAACATATACACATTCAAATAAAAATAGAAATATTGTTCCTTATACTAAAAATTATTTTCCCTATGTGGTTGGACTTTAACTTTTACCTTTGGATATATTTATATACAGAATGGGAATGAAAACACCTACCTTAGAAGGGTGGATTATGTTTTAAATAATTCCTCACGCTTTGAAATGCAATAAATGTTTAAGGAATGTTTACTAAATAAATGTCTATTGAAATATTTAAAAACTATAAAGGACTAAAAATATAAAGTAAACTTTGAAGATGTCTTTAATGCATTGCCCAGGATCAAAAAATATTTCAGTAGGATTCTTAAATAATTAGACAATGTAAAATTAACTTCAAACATTACAAGTTTTATTTCTATAGTTATTTCTCATCATCATATACCATATTTTCATTACATTTTATCAATAAAGAATATACAGGAACAACATTAGTAAAAGGGATACATCTCGTTTCATTACTGCTCACTACTTGAATGCAGGCTTTCGTCCTCATTTCCTTTAAAAGCTTTAAGGGAAATTGAAATATTCATGGATGAGAAACGAAGTGGACTGCACTCCTGAACTTTATGAAGGTGTCTAGAATTCCAGATGATTTGTGGATTGTAAGCAGCAAAGCTTGAAAGACAACTTTCTCCATCAATTAGCAAAGAAAGAATATGCCTTGTTTTCTATCATCTGCATAATTAAATTTGACATTTATATACAATGTGCAAACCACTGTAGAGAAAAGTGTTTAAAGAACATGGTGAGCATTCTCTGAATGCTATCATTCCATGTAATCTGAATAGATTATATTTCTCCTTTATCAGTGATTTTTAACAAGTCAAAGGTGTTCTGTAAGCCCAGAGAAATTGCATATTGCCTAGGTACTCTGAAAGTTAAAAGAGGCTTTTTTCCCCCTGAAAATTTATATACTGTATTTGGGGACTTTTTCATAAATTATCAAAAGTAATTTTTTTAAAGAAAGTTGCATTGTTTCAAACACAAATGCATTCACCTTTTTAAATATTATGTTACACTTTGAAAAAATATTTTTATTTTGAAAATCTATCAAACTCAGAAAATAATCAAGACTAATAAAAGTAACTACTATACACCCTCTATCCACATGCACCAATTATTATTTTGTTCCATTTATTTTTTATTTTCTGTTCTGCACACACATACACACATAATAATTTTCTTCTTATGAACTTCTTGAGAATTGTTTGCCATACTCAAAGTTTTAGCAAAAAACATTCTCTTTTGCATGAAAATTTAATCTGTGACAAATTCTCTAGCTCTGTTCCTCTGGGTTACCTGATAAGTATTGGAATGTCAACTGTGTTACTAAATGCTTATCATAAAAAATGATCTCTAACTGGTAAGCTGCATGAATATTTTGCTGAATGTGTTGACTATAATAACTGGCATATCCTTTTCAGAGATCCTGCAAGCACTGTTGATGAAGTTGCTATTAGAGATATTGGGTCCTGTGGAGTTTGATACTTTTAAGGATAGATCAGCTCTTACACCCTCCTGATTTGGATCATATCTCATAGCCTTTAAGATATTGGACTGCAGCAAGGATTCTGGAAAAAAAAGTTATTGACAACCATTTCCCCCTTTACTGCAAGTTGCAATTACCCTGTTGCTTCTGAATAGAGTGATGTCAAGTACGACCTATGAGGGTCTTATGGGTCTGAATAATTAGTTGAGTCTAAGAAGTGTCTCAGGTTATATATGAAGTTAAGGATCATGCCCCTTGATTGGTAAATTTTTCAGTGTGTATTTCTTAAAAAGAAGGATATTATATTAAATAACTATAGTACACTTAAGAAATTCAGAAAATTTAAAATTAATACAACAGTTTTTTAATCTAATGTATATATTTCAATTTATTCTGTTGGACCAGTAGTGTCTTTTTTATAATATTTCCCCTTGAGTACAGGATCCAGTTCAGTATCAGATGTTGCATTTGGTCATCTTTGTTTTCCTTTAATCTGGAACAATCACACAGTCTTTCTCAAAAATTGACATTTTTGAAGAATGCAGTTATGTTATAGAATGTCCCTCAAGTTTGGATTCTCTGATACTTCCTCAGGGTTAGATTCAGGTTATACACTCTCAGACAGAATATTTTAAAAGTGTCTTTCCAAGGTGTCACATCTGGAAGCATGTGATGTCCCTCAGGTCTGCATTAGTGATGTTAATTCAGGTCATCTAGTCAAGTTATTGTCTTTAATCCCCCATGTATAGTTAATGTTTTTCTTTTCTCTTTTTCAACTAATAAGTAATGTATAATAATGTACTATGGAACCATACAATACAAACACCTTTTATCCATAAAAATCTCAACCCACTGATTATTTTCCCAAATGTACTATTACTGTGTTATTATGATGGCTGTAAACTACTCTCCCTAAATACCTCTCTCCCTCTCCCAGCTCCCTCGCTCTCTCTCTCTTCTCACAGGCAGAAGGGTATGAAGTGTGTTCCCCAATATTCATACTTTCTAGTCTTAGCCCCCAATGTGACTATATTTAGAGATACTGTAATGTCTTTAAAGAGGTAATTAAGGTTAAATGAGGTCCTAAGGATGGGATTTTAATCCAAAGGGAATACTGTCTTTATAAGAACATAAAGGGACGCAAGGAGCTTACAGACTCAGAGAAAAAAGCCATGTGAGAACATATCAAGAAGGTGGTCATTTGCAAGACAAGGAGAGGAGCCTCAGGAAAAAACACACACTTGCCTATATCTTGATTTTGGACTTCCAGCCTCCAGAACTGTGAGAAAATAAAATTTTCTTTTTTAAGCCACCCAACCTATGGTATTTGGTATGGAAGCCCTAGTAAACTAATACTTTCTCTATCTCATCTACCTATTTAATATCAGCATCTCAATGTTGACTTGTGAATTGCTCCCATATTCAAGGGTGATAGTTCATTACTACTGTCCCTTTTTAGTTTAAATTTACTAATTATAAGTGCTGCTTACTACTGCCTTTGTGTACTCCCGCTTTTGTTTAATTTACATATTGTTCTTGTTTGACTTGAAGCTAAGATTATTTAAGACTTGACATCCTGAAACCCAAAAAGGGAAAGTTGAAAGATAATTATACTTAGACACAGCTTAGTAAATACACTGAATATTAAATACAAATAGAAAAAACTATTTAAAGTGTTTAAAGGAAATAACCTCCAAAACAGAATTTTATAACTAATAGATTCATCCTATAAAAGCAAAGCAAACATAAAGATAAATTCTTTATGAAAGTGGAATTGTTTTCTTGATTTTATTTTCTATCTGCTATTGTCTTTGCTAGCAATTGAGAAATACTATTAATTTTATATATTATTTTTTCTTCTGCATAGATTCTAAAGCTGTTTATAAATTGGGATTTCTTTTTTTCTTCTTGTTGTTAGATTCCTTAGGATTGTCTTCATATAGGATCATGTCATCTGAGAGTAAAGGCAATTTCCTTACTATAGTCTAATCTGGATGCCCTTAACTTTCTTCACTTTGCCTTGGTACAGGACACTATGTCTGGAATTAACACCACAAAACCTCCAGTATGTCAGCAACATTCCCAATACAATATTAAGTAGAAATTACTGAAGTGTGTGTACTTGCTTCATGTCTAATCTTAAGAGGACAGTGTTGCCAGATGAAAATAGAGAACACTCAGTTAATTTTCTTTAATCTTCACCCAAGGATATGTGCATTGATTTTAGAGAGAGAGGAAGGGGAGAGAAACACACAGAGAGAGAAAATTTTCAAACATCTATGTGAGAGAGAAACATTAATTGGTTGACTTCTGTACTTGCCCTAAGGGTTGAAACCACAATCTAAGTGTGTTCCTGAATAAGGATCGAACCTGTAGCCTTTTAGTGTACAGGGTAATGTTCCCACCGATTGAGCCACCTGGCTAGGGATCAGTTAAATTTTGATATGTTGAATAAACTATGAATAAGTATATATTACATACAATATTTAACATACTTACAAATAGTACATACTGATGCTAAAGCAGTTGTTTACCTAAGATTTAAAGTTTATTGTGTCCTGTGTTTTATCTGGCAATCCTATAAACATAAAACACTTAGTCTTTTTCATTAAGTATAGCATTTAATTCTATTCACATTGTACATACTCTTTTTCCCATTGAGGAATTTAACACTGAAAATGTTTACCAAAAATGTCTATTGGATTTTGTCTAATAACTTTAATGTATTTATTAGAATAATCTTATGGCTTTTTAAAAATTATATTAATAAGGTATATTGCATTAGGTATTTTTTAGATTTTAAACTAATCTTACACTTCTTGAATAAATTCCATTTGGTCATGGTGCATAATCCTTTTTATATATTAGTAGAGTTGCTTGCTAATATTTTGTTCAGGATTTTTGATAGTAAAGCAAAATATTTAGAGTAAAGAGGGAAAAAAACTAAAGCCAACCTACAATTCTGTATCCTATTAAATTCACATTCAAAAGAGAATAAAGACTTTCTAAGATAAACAGAATATGTAGGGATTTTATTAACAGTAGATTTATAATGCAGGAAATGTTATAAGAGTTTCTTTAGACAAAAGAAAAATAATATAGGTCAGAAACTCAGCTCTACATAAAGTGAGAACATCAAAAACATGTATAGAATAAACATATAATTTTTAAAAGTTTTCTTACTTGATTTAACAGATATTAATTTGTTCAAGAATAATAGCAAAGTATTGAATTAAGTAGTCTATGTACACTTAAATAGGTAATTCATATTACTAAATGAATACAGCTAATTTTAAAAGGCTAAATACTATACGATTCCAACTACTTCACATCTGGAAAGGGAAAGCGTATGAAGACAGTAAAAATTCAGTAGTTGCCAGAATAAGAGAGAACTTGACAGAGCACAGAGAATTTTTTAGCACAGTTAAAATATTCTATAGGATGTAATAATTATAGATACATGTCACTATACATTTGTCAAAGGTCATAGAATGTACAATGCCAAGATTAAATTGTTAGGTAAGCTATGAATTTGGGTGATTATGATGTGTTAGTGCAAGTTCATCAAACGCAAAAAATGTACCACCATGTTAGGGGAATGTTGATAAAAGCCTAATATCAATGAACTAGATTTCATGCTAAGAAACTAGAAAATGAGAATCAATTTTATTCAAAATAAGCAGAATTATTTATATGCAAAATAAACAAGGACCCTAAAGATAAATCCAGAAGTATTTAAAGTGGGTGTCAGAAGAACAATAAGGGCAGTGGTGGTGGTGAGATGGGCTCCCTGTAGTTGCCCGAGACCTGGAAGCCCTGCCTCAAGGACCACCGCCTCTTGTTGTTCGAGAATTGGCCCTTTCTGGAGGGCTGCTCCCATGCCCCAGAGCAGATGGCTATGGCCAGCTGCATCCACTGTAGCACTGAGAATGAGCCCTGCTTCACCCAGTGTTTCTCGTGCTTCAAGGAGCTGGAAGGCTGGGAGCCAGATGAAGACCCTGTGGAGGAACATAAAAAGCATTAACCTGATTGTGCTTTCCTGTCTCTCAGAAAGCCATGTGGAAATTAAGTCTCTGGGAATTTTTGAAACTGGACAAAGAAAGGGCCAAGAGCAAAATTGCAAAGGACACCACCAGTAAGCAGAAGGAATTTGAGGAAACTGCAAAGCAAGTCTTCTGTGCCATTGAGCTGCTGGGAGCCAGGAAGTGACACCCTAGGCCCCAGAGTGGAGCATGGCCCAGGCATGGTCCCAGGGACACCCCAGCTTTACCATGGGGCCAGTGCCTGAGGCAAGGAGGACATCACAATTTTGAAATGACAATATTTAAACTAATTTATTTTTATCTTGGAGGTAGGACCACGGGCTACTTCTGTCTTTGCCTCTGGTGTTGTCGAGTATATTGACTAATTCTTTTTTCTCTAGTATTTTACTTTATTGATCCTGGTCCTGGCCAGGGTAAGGTGAGAAGTTTGGTAACGTGGGCAGAGCCCTTCCACTGCAGTGTCTAGGCTTCCTGTTGACTGGCTTGGAGCCCAGATCTGATGGAAATGCAATCATAGGTCCATTGTTGCTGGACAAATAGAGAATTAAGGATGCCATTTAAAATTTCATTTGCACAATCGAAAAAAAAGAAAAAAGAATAATAAAAAAATAGTGAAACAAAAATACAGAATCTCAGAAAAGATCCGTATATTTAGAAACCTTTCAATAATAATCAAGGGAAAAGGCAGAAGACCCATGTTTTTAATACTTGGAATTAGAGAAATTAAATTTCTTCAGATCCAACAGAAATAAATATGATAATAAGGAAATAATATAGACATCCCATGTCAATACATTCAAGTTCAATAAAACATATTCTTCATAAGACAATGCTGTTAAAGCTCAATAACGAATGAATCAGTCACCCAGTTAAACAATGAACAAAACATTTGAACAACTGTCCAAAAGATGTACAATAGATGTTATGGACGTATACGTAGATACTCATTCCACCTAGTGTGGTGTTCCTTGTCTCTTGCTGCCCGAGGATGGAGCCTTTGTCTCTTGCCTGCTCCAGGACTTCCCTTTGCGGCACTTCATTAGCTACTCTCTTACACCTTGGCATGTCTTACTGCCCCCCCTTATGTGTGCTGTCTGTCTTTCCACCCATTTTCTAGCGTTATCCTTTCTAGATATTACTTTATGTCTAACTTTCAGTCACTAAAAATTATTCAGTTTCCTAATAACATCCTATCTATAAGAGATGTGGAGTTTTAGGTCTCAAAAATTTGAAATGGACCAATTTCAGTTTGCCATCTTATGCCACAAGAGATATCCTTAGATCTAATAACAAACTTAATGAAGAGGTCTCAAAAATGAGTAAAAATGAGCTTTTATTTGTTTTTCTTGTTTATTTGTTGCTTTCAGTTTTACATTCCACATATAAATTATATAATATGGTTCTTAACTTTTTGTGACTGTCTCATTTTGCTTAGCATGACATCTTCCAAGTCCATCCATGTTGTCACAAATGACAGCATTTCACCTTTTCTTGTGGCTGAGGACATACAGGCAACAGTATGGTGGTTGCCAGAGGGAAGAGAGGTGGAGAGATAGCAAGAGTAAAGGGGTCAAATAATGTGGTGATAGAATACGGTTTGACTTCAGGTGGTGGGCACACAATACAATATACAGATCATGTATCATAGAAATGCACACTTGTAATTTACATAATCTTATTAGCCAATGTCTGCTCTATAAATTTAATTTTAAAATGAATAAAACTGATGCTAAAAATGGATCCAAAAATATTATTTTGTTAGCTCTGTTGGGTTTCACATCCTTAAGTGTGGAAAAAACAATAATTATTACCCAAAATATGATAACTAGATCAATTTTGAGGAATTTTTACTTATATTCCATGAAGAAAAAATAATAAATGCCCAATTATGCAAATATGTAGTGTAATTTTAAGAATTCATCTTTATTTCTTCAAATTTAAAGGCAATGATCTCCTAGAGAAGACAGAATATAAATTCCCTGTGGAAACAGTGTGACAAAGCAGTAGATTTTTTAGTCTGAATTTCCTTTAGGCATTATTTTCTTAATTTAAACTTGGAATAATGAAGGATGAATTGCAAATTGATTATGTAGGTTTCTTGTTTTAACATGAGCATTTTGGAAATTCCACATGACACCTGCATAGTCAGCACAAGTTCCAATAAAGACCGTGGTGTGCAGAACATCCGAATAACCCATTTATTTAAACATGCAAAAAAGAAAGAGGCTAGGCACAAGAATAGACTATACACAAATAATGTCCTGAGAGCAAATGCCCTTGGTGGCTTATAATTATGAGATTAGAAATTATCACTGATACTTAAACTGTATATAGAGCTTGTTAAATTTATGCAATAAATAGTACTTATTATTTGGTCTGTTATTTTATGAAGTTTTGTAACATAAAAGGGAAGGAGTTAATCTTTTAGAAGATTAGCACATCGGATGATGTGCTGACATCATCTGATCCACCTATGTGGAGGCTACTGTAAATAACCTTTAGAAAATGTCTTACAATAGAAATATTTTATAATAATAAAGTTTACAATAAGAAATATTATATACATTTCATGATTAACAAAATTTTAAAAATGCATTTTCTCTTCAGGAAGCAGGTGACTAAATTAGTTCAAGGTTTTTTTGGAGGCATCTTTAGACAAAATAGAAACTTCAAAGACCTGGGGATTAGTCTAGTGGTAATAGTCTAATTAAAAGTATCTGAATCAAGATATGGAAAACAGCATTATAATGTGTATTATATTTTTAGGGAATTCATAGATATTGTAACACAAGTGTAAACAGAAATCTTCTCTCTCTTAATCCTCCCTCATTGAAAAGCTATGATGTGAATTAGGGATGTCCACCATAAGTGAATTTCCTTACCATGGAAGTATCATAAGGAGCACTCTTACAGGTATCTACCTTGAAGGTATAAATTAAAGCCTTCCCTCTTAGAAATTAAACAAGGGTAGTTAAGTTTTCATTTGCTACTTAATTGTCCTGAAACCCTAAATCACCAAAGCAAAATGAGGATATATGAGAAGAAAAGAAAAACCAGGAGTCATATGGATAAATCAATTCCAGAAATGTACTTAGTAGGTAATTGCTATTTGCTGAACTGAACTTAACTGTAAGGAAATGACAAGTAGCGTTAATGGTTCCTGGTCAAAGGGAATGTGAACTGAAAACAGGAAGCACTAGTCACCTTTAAAGAATCATTTAACAAAGTGGTGAAGACCAAAGCCATGAAGAACAGTTTCAAAGTAAATGGATAATGGGTAAGTCCAGTCAACAAACCTCAATGATTCACTATGATAGCAAAATTAAAAAAAAAAAAATCAGTTGAAAATCATTTGGGGGATGAATAGAAAAAAATAACATGTAAAATAAGAAAATCAAGAAATCAAAAGAAATAAAATGTATTCTTCATGAAAAAAGTGAGGAAAATCCTTTCTGTCAGAAGAAAAATGCACAGAAATTAAAATGGAAAGGAAAATATTGAGGAGAACAAACTTAAAGTCTCTGATTCCCTAAATATAGTCAGAGTTGTCAATTGCATAGTACACAGGGTCAGACTTTTGGAACGTGGAAAATGAGTTAAATAAGTTGTTGAAAATATGAGTAAGCCATTATAAATCAAGGCTGAATTTACTGAGATGTGAATTAAGCATGGTTAATTTGGGTTTTACCTGATGTTTTTAGATAAGTCCTTAACTATCATTAACAACCTATCCAGCTTATATGTTAATGGACCTTGATCAATTGTAATCAAGATCAACATATTCAACTTATATTTACTGGACTCCTTCCACAGACTCACAACCGTAGTTTGACATGTATGCAGACCTGAATATTGAATATTAGATTAGAAATATGTCATGATGTCCAACCTTTAGTGTATCAGAGTGGGTGTTCAGTAGAGCAGTATGTTAAATCTTGTGATTCAAATAGTGTAAGTGAGACCTTGATGTAACAACTTAGTAAAATAAAGCAAGATCACCCTAGGTCAATTTTTAAAGAAAGTCACACAAGACCTATGACTTTCCTAATAAAAAGAAATTGCCTCAGAACATTTCTTAAACAGTTGAATGCTATATTAGTGTAGTGTTAAGCAAAAGGTTAAAAAAAGTCAAGAAAATTAACCTTGTAAAATAGAAAAATATTTTTAAGGGAGCATTGTAGTGCAGCAACTCTAATGTTTTAGAATGAAATTTAAATGCGCTTACAAAATGGGAGCATGATCTAGGCAGAAAAGCATGGAGAGTTAATGGATGCAGTAATCTACAATAAAAACTGAGATCCTGCAAAAGAAGCTTAGCAGTGGTACATAGACAACCTCAGAGACTGTGATTCGAGTATTCAGAAGACAGATGATGAAATAATCCAGGCAGAAAAAGACAAATCTCATATGATCTCTCATATGTAGAATGTAATGAACAAAATAAACTGACAAAAGAGAAACAAAGGCATGGATACATGGAAGAGACTGACAGCTGTCAGAAGGGAGGGAGATTGGGGGCCTGTATGAAACAAGGTGAAAGGATGACCCACATATACATATATGTGCATATATATGTGTGTGTATATATAAAACACATAGACACAGACAACAAATACACATATATACAGGTATATATGTATATAGGATATGTTTATATGTAAAATATATAATGTTTTATATATCTTCATAATGCTGATGAATTATTTTTATTGCACTCTGGATATTGTAAATGTAATGATATAGAGACTCAATGATATTCCTTTGAAGCATGTTAATGTAGTTTATGTTTGTTTTTTCTGTTTTAGCAAGCATTTAAATGGTTGGATTCAAACTGCAACCTTGTCTTTTGGGCAGCAACTAAAATAATTGTTGTTCAGCTTTTTTGTTCATTTGTTTGTTTGTTTTTAAATCCTTAACTGGGCTGCTTTGAGTTATCCAGATACATTTATTCCATTTGTCATCCAGAGACCTGAGCTGAGTTTCTACAGAGAACTTGTAGTTCCCTCATTTTGTCTTTCTTCTTGGAGTTTTCCCTCTTTTTTAAAAAATTTAAATGTATTGAGGTAATGTTAGTTAATAAAATCATAAAGGTTTCAAGTGTACAATTATATGATGCATCATCAGTATATTACATTGTATGCCCACCACCCAAAGTCAAATCTTCTATTGTCACCATTATTTGATCACTTTTACTCTTTACTAACCTCCCACCCCTTCCCTCTGGTAACCACCCCGCTGTTGTCCATGTCCATCAGTTATTTTTGTTTGTTTTTCTTGTTAGTCCATTTGTTGCATTCAGTCTTATATCCCACATTGTTCATTGTTCTTGACTTCTTCTGTCTGACTTATTTCACTCAGCATGATATTCTCAAGATCCACTGATGTTGCTACAAAAGGTATTATTTCATCTCTTCTAATAGAATAAGCCTCCTAGTCTGTTCTTTGTCTCTTTGCCCAGATCTCTGGAGTTGATTTTCCCCTGCAGGATAGTCAGAGTTTAAACAACAACAACAACAACAACAACAACAACAACAACAACAACAAACCACAAGGACAAAGTGGTATCTAAGATAAGTAGAAAATATGAAGCTTTGATAGTAATAAGGCCTTTTCTAGTGCAAAGTATATACAGTTCTATACTTTTTGATAAAGTTAGGAACCTTATCAGTCTGTCAAATAGTTTCATAGTGGATGCATATAAATCCTTTCAACTATTACAAAATGTTGGAAAAAACAGATGTTAAGAAATATTTGGTAATTTGAGAAGGATTACTATTCAACAGATTGTTTTATAATTCAAAATAAAAACACAACAAATTTTCCCATTTGAAAATAGTATAAACATGTTGTTGTTACTGAATCATTAAGATACATATATTACCGAGAATGCTTCCCTTCATTACTTGCTGTGTTAGGAAAACTCTGCAGGAAAGAGTTAAACTTAACCAAAGAAGTTAACCCTTTGCCTTTGGGTTCTAGGAGATAATTTCAAAGCCCTTGGAATGTCCTCCCTGATGATAGTGTCTGTTTACCTGGCGACTTCTGTCTGTGCTGGGTAATCTATACTAACAATGTGGTTTTCGGTGGGGGACTTTGGACCAATCACTCAGACTCGGCTCAACCTCTGCAAGGGTCAGAGACTAAGTTAGTCAGGCGAGCATTCAACCATGTCTATGTGAATGAGCCCCAATAAAAATTCTGTATCCTAAGGCTCAGATGAGCTTGGCAATACTCCACATGTATTGCCGTACATCAGTGCGGGAAGAAGTAGGTGCTGTCTGAGTATTTCAGTGGGAGGGAACCACTGGAAGCTCTGCAACTGACATCGCCTACACTCTACCTTACCAGTTCTTTTCTCTGTTGATTTTAGTCTGCGTTCTTTCACTATAATAATTACTGACTATGAAGAAAACAGACTCTCTGCATTCTGAGAGCTCTTCCAGAAAATTATTGGATGTGCAAGGGGTCTCAGGGACCCTGAGGCTTTCAATTTGTGTCTGATGTGAAGGTGGTCTTGAGATTCTCAAACTCTGTACCAACAGAGATAATTTTCCTTCTTAACTGTACCAATCATGAATTAAATACATTTGCTCAGAACAAGTATTGCCCTGCCTCTTCTGGGGGTGAGGGTGGATTGGGGAGAAATAAAAAAGCTGCTTGACTTCTGTCAACTTCAATTTTCTCATCTATGTAATAAGAATACAAATGTCTATCACACAAAATATCTTTGATAATTAAGATTTTATGAATATGTAAAGGTACTATCAAATAAATCTAACATGTAGTATGGATGTAGTAAATGCTAGACTCTTCCTCTCCTTTTTAACTAAAATGATTATACCATAATCATTTGTTGAGCTGTATAATCAACTTACTTTAGTTCGTACAAAAAAAGAAAATAGTTTTTCTTCTAAAATTATTTAGTCGGATTTATTTCACCTAAAGTGTTTTCTGTCATTTAAATTTAAAATCAGTATGTGGGTGTGCTTGTGTGTCTATATGAAATTATACAGAAATATAACTAAAACACTTTGGAGATTATGATATTCTATTTCCACAATTTTGTGGTGATTCTTTTTTTTTCTTTTTCTTTTTTAAAACATTTTTTATATTTTTTTTATTGTGGCGATGCTATATATCTGCATAACGCTGTTTTATTGATTTTTCTTTTGAAAGGCTTTGAAGCTATGTAAAGGGGAATATATATCTATCCCCCTTTATATATATATAAAGTCCCATATATATATATATATATATATATATATATATATATATATATATATATATATATGGGACTGTGTGCAGTGCTGAAACCTGCCACGATTGTGCTGGGAGTTATTTACAGAAGATCTATTTCTTCTGTTGGGAGTACACAACACAAGTTTTTCTTACTGTTCTGGACATCTCACCCACTAAACCATTCGTTTTCTCAGAGGACAGAAGTAAATAGCACAATTTGTTCTCAAAGACGACTAGCTGTTTCTGAAATGTGAGGAAGCTCATGGTAAATGGGCTGAGTGTTAGAAATAAATAAGAAAAATGGGGCAGCAGAAATAAATCTTTTATGATGCTTTCTCTCATTCATTTATATGGAAGCAGCCTTTTGCCACAGCTACAGGTGACAAGAAACAAAGAGATTGCTAGTTTGAAATATTCCTTAGAAAACAACTTTAGCATCAAAGTAATATCATCAGCTCAAAAGAAACTTATGTAAACCTTTTTTAAAAAGTGCAAACTAAAAATCAATTTACAAGAACAATGCTTTATTTACTTATAATTTAGGGAATGTTTTATTATTTTTATTAAATTTAATTTTTATGATCCCTTTTTTACAATAATTGTCATATAATTCAGAGATGAAAGAAAGAAGAATTGGAACTTCCAAAAATGTAGTTATAGTTTTCTCCAGCTGAGTGTAACCACTTATAAATTGTAGCTTTAGTACCTGACATACAATAAATAGTTTTATTATTATTTTTCAAGGAAATACTTTCTTCTCACTCAAAATAATTGGAACTCCCTGCTGAATTATAAAAATATAAGGCAAACAACAGCCACAACAACATGAGAGAGAAGGGTAGAATTCGGATAGGCCTGTGTTTACTTAAGCTAAAGAGATTGTGGGAAATTATATTTTCCAGACGTGGCCACCCCCAGATGCATTTCATCTATTATGCTCTGGTAATGTGAAGTCTAATTCCTCCCCTGTTGAATGTGGGCTAGCCTTAGTGACTCACCCTACTAAATAAAATACAGAGGTGACACTTTATGATGTCTGAGGACCGGCAATACATAATAATACGTCTCCTGCATGGTTATCTTTCTTTCATGAGACTCACCATTGAATTTCAGCCAATGAGCTGTGAAGCAGCCATGCTGGGCTTACGGGTGGCAACTCCACGTGATTAACAACTTCAAGTCCCAGACTCGTGAGTGAATAAGCCATTGATGATTCCAGCCCTGTCTCTGAGCCTCTTGTGCCAAGTGGAACAGAAAAGATTTGTCTTCTATCAGGCCTGTCCAGATTGCAGATTCTTGAACAAAATAAACGTTATCATTGTTTTAAGCCATTAAATCTTGGATTAAGAAACATCTAATAATAGATAACAGAAAGACTCAATTTCAGGCAAAAAGTTTTGAGACAAAATTAGTCTTGCAAAGTTGTTCAAATAGCAAAGGAAATATAATCAAGGTGGAAACACTGGAAATTATGATTATCTCTGTTCACTTTTAGTCATGATCTTCATACACATTTGGACATAATCTGTATTAAGTTTAAAAGCCTGATTAAACAAACAACGGAAACATAAGTAACTGAAGATAAAATAGTCACATTTTGAAAACTATTAGGAAACCAGTATTTTAAAATAAATATTACATAATTATAGTATCTGTTTATACCTGAAGTCATGTAACAAATGTATTTTAATGTGTCAATTAGAAGACTGTTTTGTATTAATAACTTACTTTGAAACAAGTATCACACATAATTGTGTTCTTGAGAATGTGGGCTACATTATTTTCTGTTCTTCATCACAATCACAGCATTTACTCTACAGTGAAGACCCGTCTCACTGCAGAAGTAATTTCAAACATGTAAATGTCTCATCTGTTTTACATAAATATGTGAATCCTAGTGTTATGTTATATATACAAGACACTATGACATGTTTTCAAGTTTTTTTATATTTATACTAAGATAAAAAGAATCTTATTTTATTAAATCAGGTAACCTTGATTTTACTTTTCTATAATTGTGGCATGAGTCCCTGACATAAAATTGAAAAACAATACACATAGATGTTATAGGAAGTGTGTCCTAAATAAATGGAGATAAATCCTCTCCCTTTACTCATTTATTTGCAGGCTAACACCTATTTGTCACTACTTTTTGGTTTCTTTATTTTGTGATATTAATAAGATAGAGTTTGAACAGCCGATACTTTTAACTAAACTTATTCTGGCCTTGTGAAATAAGTAATAAAGAGAGAACCGGTTTGGTACACTGCATATTAATATTCAATCTTGTACAATGTTAATATTTCATAATGAAGGAGACACTAAAGTGTGCACTCCAACTCAGGCCAGAAAACCAATATAAAACTTGCCTCTGCATTCAGAGAAGGGCACACCATGGTGCCAGTGATGGGAAGGGGCTGCTTATGGGTCAAGGTGTAATACCAAAAAGTATATTTCTTTTTCCTTTCCAATTTAAGAAAGCTCATTTGTAAACCATTCTGGTTACAAGTGAATATTTTTCATTATATTTATTCTACCTCAAGTGTAATGCACAAATTCAGAAAATTTTACTTGTGTAGTATTTTAAGGTCCCTCGATACAAATAACTATAACACATTAATGCTATAATTCACCTCAAATTCATGTAAGACCTTCCAGTAAGCTCAAAATAGTTTAATTTTCCCTTGATTATCTTCAGATATTCCTGAGAAATAAGTAAAAATCATTATTGTATGCTTATTTTAAAGGTAGAAAAAGGAAATAAAAAATTAAAATGAATCCCTGGAGGGCACATTGTGATATAGCTGTAGAACACAGAGTTTTGTTAAGAGAATCATGTGTCAATGGCTTATGAAGAGTAAATTACTGATATTGCAATCCTTGTTTCCTGTCTCTTTCTTTCTCCTTTCCGTCCACAGATGTTAGATGAATAACTACTATGTGTCAGGAACCTAGGCTCTGGGAATATCAAGGTTGTTTATCCATGATTTACGTTTTCAGAATGATCACTATAATTTTGACAAGAAGAAAGTAATCAACAGTAAATTAAGTGTTATACTAATAGGTATAAATAAGTACTGTGGGAGAGTGTAGAACAGACTGGCTAACTTTGTAAGGGCCTGGAAGAGGAACAAGAGGCAGAGAAGTGGGAAAGAGAAAATAGAAGTCATGAATACACATCTAGTTGATTCTCAGTAATTGTTGGTTCCATGTTTGCAAATTTGCCTCCTCAATAAAATGTATTTGTAATCCCCAAATCAACACTCATAATGATTTTGTTGTCATTCAAGAGTATGTACAGAGCCCTGGCCAGCATGGTTACTTGATTGGGCATCCTCTGAAAGGTGGAAGTTCTCAGGTTTCCCAGACACTTGTCCGGATTGTGGGCTTGGTCCCCAGGTTGAGGTGTGTGTTTCTCTCCCTCTCTTTCTTCCTCCTTTTCCCTGCCTGTAAAATTAAATAAAGTATTTTTTAAAAGAATATGCACAGAATGACACAAAAATTCGAGATACCTAACACACATGTTCTGAGCAAAGGTCACACAAGATTATACCCTATCTTCTTATTTCAGCTTTTATACTGTAGACTGGTTGCCTTTTCATGGTCTAATTAGAGCCACACTTTTCACATTTTTATGCTTTTTTGGTCATTTTATTGTTTAAAATGCCCCCCCAAAACACAGTGCCAAAGTGTTTTCTAGTGTACCTAAGCATTAGAAGGCTGTGAAGTGCTTTTTGGAGAAAATATATAAGTTAGATAAACTTCACTAAAGCCATGAGTCATAGTCTTATTGACTCAAAATCAATAAAGTAAAGTACCTTTATTGAACATTAAATAAAGTATCTTTAAACAGAAAGATGCATAAAACAAGGTTATGTATTGATCAAAGGACAAAAATGTGACCAGAGCCTCACAGGAATCTAATCCTGCATTTCCCCTAGAAGCAGTGATTCAGTATTCACTAATTTAGTGTTTGCGGAGACATTATAGAATACAACAATCCACTATTTGTTGAATACCAGACAATGTATAGAGAAGAAACAAAAAGCATTCTCAGTAAATACAATGATCTCTACAATGCCATCAATGTTTTTAAAGTCTAAAATACTTTTAAGGGGTTAAATATTTTATTTTCCATAATAAAAACACTATATTACATGAGAGCTAAATATGAACTGAAACATTGCAGTATATGTCACCCAAAATTCAGAAAGTGATGACTAGATGTGTAAAGATTCAGAAGACAAAGGACTTTAACACTGTGAGTCATTTGGAATTGCTGAAACTCAAACACACATAACCTTGCCCTGCCTTATGACCATTTTACTTGGTATCCACTCCACAAGGAATTTTCTCTACACAGATATCAGCACGGTTCTATTCCTCCCTTTATTCAGATTTTTGTTTGCTCTTATTTTTGAAAGGATTTTCTCTAACCACCCTCACTAAAATAGTGCAATATTAGAGCTCTGTCTTTTTTCTTGCAACAATGCTTATCATAAATATTGCATTATATACCCCTTTGACTTTCCACTAATTGAATGGAAACTTCATGAGGAAAGGTGATGCATTCATTTTATTCACTGCATTATTAGCAGTGCCTAGAATAATTCTTGGTACATAGCACTCAGAAAATATAAGTTGAATAAATTAATTATTCCTGTGACTGTTATACAGATAATGATAAATTCATATTGTAAATTAGAAGTCAAGAGAATTGGAATAGGTATGGCAATTTACATTTCAATTTCATCTGTGATGTCTACTCATCTCATCATCTCAACATTAGCTCCATAAGTGAGCCTTTCTCCTGAATTACTTTTCTGCCAAGGGCTCTCTTAATGTAAATTAATTTAATGAAATGTAAATTGTGAAAGATTTGTTCTCAATGAATGTGTTGTTTAAGAATAATGAATATATTGTAGGTATATTTAAATGATCATATAAACAAATCTGGGAAATTGTTTTTCTGTAATTGTTACTAAAGTGTATGAGGTCTGTCTAGAGAAAGTCCATCCATTATTAATATAGCAAGTATGGTTTGGGTGACATCAATGTAACTGGGCAGCCAAAGAAAGTGGACTGGAACATGCATGCAAAAACAATGATGACTTCACTGTACTAGTCAGTGGGGCAGTACATGCCATTGAGTGAGCATGTGTATTGTGTGGCTATCACATTCAAAATGACTGAGTGAATAGAGCAAAGAATCTGCATCAAATTCTGTGTTAAGCTTGAACATTCCTCTGCAGAAGTTATTTGAATGATGCAGAAAGATTTTGGCAGAAGATTTTGAGGGAAGATGCAATGAGTGCAGCACAAATAAAAGACACAAATACTTTGAAGATGGTCCAGAATATGTTGAAGGTGATCTGCATTCTGGAAAGCTGGCAACAAGCACAACACCTGAGAATGTTGAACATGCACCAGCTGCAAACAACAAAGATAGGCAACTGACAGTGTGAGAACTAGAAGCTGATCCGGGGATTCCAAAAACTACTGTGTCTGAGATTTTGATGCAAGATCTTGGCATGAGACCAAGTGGCTAAATTTGTTCTGTGACTTCTGCTACCAGAACAGAAGGAACATCATGCTGCACATTGTGCAGTTGCTAATGATGCTGGAGAACCGTGTGAGGACCCAAGGTGCCCACATTGAAGGAGACTGAGGCATCATTGTCCTATGTACAATGTTTCTTGGATCTTCTTCAATAAATGACTCTGTTTTTTCATAGTATGTGGTTGGATACTTCCTGGACAGACTTTGTATGTATTAAAACCTAAGATGTTTCCATTTAAAAAGCATTAAAATAAGTATTCTGTCAATTGTATTGTGGTTTTTAATGTTTTTAAATTTAATGTTAGGTTATATACATATATACATCACTTCATATTGTATATATAATTTATATAATATAAATACATTATATAGATACAAATTTTTCACCAATAAATAGCAGTTAAATATCAAACTCCTACCCTTATAAAACTTAAATATTCCCATTTAGCTGAATGTATTGTTAGTCTGGGATTTTGAAGATTAATGATAACTTTGTTTAATATAATATATACAAATATAAATTATTACACAGAATTATAATTTATAGTATTAGGTCTTTGCACACTGATTATAAATCAGAAAAAAGTATATGCTAAAAATTACCATGAAATCTATTCATATATGTGTCTGTGCATTTAGTGTATAACTGAAGAGGCTCTCAACCCCCATCATAGTATTAATAAAATCAAGAAAAATGAAAAGACACGCACAGTTTTCAGAGTTAAATTTAAGAATGAGCTTTGCCACTTAGGATTCTTCTGTTATTGGTAAAGATTTCTATCAATACATGCATCCATTAAGAAGGAAAAGCTGTATTTTTCAATAATATAGGTGGGGCCAAAGTAAGTTTACAGTTTTCCATATGGGAAATAATATAATAATCAATAAATAATAATACAAGAATAAATCCTCTTTTCTGAATACTCACTACTGCAAACTTGTATAATACTAAAGGTATAAGAACATCTAAAAGGAAACATAGGCATCATTATCTACAATTAGGAAAACTATGTTTATCATTCTGTAGGGCAGATGAGTGCTTTGTGTGCCATTTTGTCTCTTAACAGGTTTTTTTATTTCACTTTACAAAATTAAAAAGTCCACTAAGAAAAATTTTCCACCAAATAAAATATTTCCTACCAAAGTAACGGCCTCTCCTCTCCTGGACACAAGAAGTTTGCCAGAAGCTCTGGTTGCTACATCCCTTAATACTAACTTCCAGTGGGAAGGGATTCTCTCCATCCCCAGCTATCTATTAATGAATAGTAAATTAAATTTTAGAACCAATCACTGTTGCTATTATGAAGAAATATACTTTGAATTAAAGCTGTGATTAGCATAAGCTCTCACAGAGCTTTTCAGGATAGGCTTTTCCAAAGCACTTTGCAAGAATGAAGAGCAAGTCCATAGATTAATATGACAGAAAATATATTTTCTTTATATAGGGAACCTTCCACTTTTACATTCACAGCACATTTATTTTTAAGTGTGTGCATGCATTAAATATTCTCACGGAAAACATAAAGAGGAAGAAAAAAGTATACAAAACAATATTATACATTGCTTAGACCAGAAAAATTAAATTTGATGACTTGCTTCCTAATGGGTTTACAGTTTAAATCTTATTTCTCAAACAATTTTTCTATTCCTAGATGATGGATTTTTTTAAAGAATTAAGCCAGTAGAGACTTATTTAGGAGGATGTTTCCTATTATTATTAAAAACAGTGATCCAAAAATTAAGTTCTAGTTTTACGCTTTTTTTAATCAGTCAGTATATTTTACTAAGGAGAAAAACAGAATCATAAAAACAATCATTTTATAAATAAATCATTTGAGTCTCACAATTCAGAGTGATTAGCAAAATCTGAGGAACATGAGGTAGCTCAAAGTAATTTTTTTATGCTTTTGTCTAAATACTTGTACTACTTTATTTTACTGGAACTATGATTTTGTCAACTGTATGTCAGTGTTACTTTATTTTACTGAAAAAAAAACAGTGAATTTTTTAGAATAGTAAAATGACATTAAGTATATTCTTGACTCAGAGATGTCAAATTATGAAAAACATGAGTGACAGAACGGAAGAAATATAATTTTATCAATTTTGGGAGAAGCTATGCCAGAATATTATACAAAGAGACAAATGCACCCCCCCAAGGGAAAAAAAAGCAACTCATCGTCAGAACTTGTTTTAAACAAGTACTATTCTTTATTGACTAAATTTTTTGAAATATGCAAGCTTGGAACATGGTTAATAGTTTTCAAATGAAAGTCAAGACATTTCAAGTAGACTGATATTGTTATGATGTGATCATTTTAAGAGAATATTTACTTTTTATTCTTTAATCTTGTTACACTTCTATCTACACTAGTGTTGCAGACTAGATGGTGAGAATAATTAAAAAATAGTCAGTGTCTTGAACAATGATAAAGGTCATATTTAGTGGTAGAATATTACGATGTAAAAGAATCAAAGAAATTAACATCTAAATACTTAACACAGCTTTAGTGAAAATAGAAAAGGAGAAGTTGATTCACTCAAAATAAACATTATAATATGAGCATTTAGTTTGCTTATTGCTTTTTTTCTCTAGGGTTGCACAGTCTTCATGATATGCTCTTCAGATCAAACATCAACTTATTTCAGCATACTATTTTTGCTCTACTTGTTTTTGTTTAAGTAAGTGATTGTCTAACCAAAATAATTTGCATAAATCTGAGTGTCCCTTGACAACCATGATGGAAATGGTTGATTACACCATGAAAAGCATATCATTTGTCAAAAACTCTTCTAAGGCTAGTTAGCAATCACACAACAATCCTCTAGTAGAATTACTTTAGAATTGTTGCTGTTAGATGATTACAACAAAATCAGAAATTTGAATAATACCCACTTTGCTAATTGCAGCCCAGATATAATAACCCAAATGTCTAATCAAACTGATAAAACTGGTCAGAGGAAGGAGCTGGTAGACAGGTGAAGGCCACCCCAAAATATGTCTTTTGGGATATTGCTTATTTTAATCTAGTAATTGAAGGACAAGACTCAGAAAGAACTTTTGGCTCCTTTATCTGCATAAAGGAACTGAGATAGAGTAACTGCTGCAGGAAGGGAGATACCACCACAGGCAGCTATAGCTTAAAATATACAGGGGTGTGATAGAGAGGAACCTTGTAAAACCAATTTGTTTGAAGTCCTCTTCATATTTCATTGCTAGCAAACATTTATTTATCAAGCATTTGCTTTTTTGTTTCCATGTGAATTGACTTTCTGACCTTTGAAATCCTAAGGTATACAACTCATACGCTGCTTCTTCTCCTTATATTCTGAGTGGCGTAAAAACCTCAACCACCAAATACATCTTTGTGTCATATTTTATAGTGCCCCCAAATGTATATTGATAATATATTTTGGACATTTTTTCCTATTACTCTGCCTTATCTTCATTTGATTATTAGCCACATGAGAAGAACTTAGAAGTTGGGAGAAGAGGAAATAAGGTTTTTATTTCTCTGAAATAGCTCAAGCTGATTCTAAAAAAACTACAGAATGGAATCAAAATACTGCTAGAAAACATTGGTCTGGATGGCCCTCCTATATTCACAACTATTCCTTTATCAAATTTTATTTAATTATAGATCATTGATGCTAAATATAAGAATTAACTTTTTAAATACTCCATTGTGTTAACATTTTAATCCCCCTTTCCCTTTTATAAAATAAAAAGTCACTACTGTCATAGAAATTTTTGAAAATATTTTAGATTTTGACTTGTACAATTTATTTTTTAACTCAGTTTAAAATATATTCATATCAACATTTTGGTTTTCTGTCCTCTAGAAGCTATAAATAACTGTCTTGAGAATGGAAATTAAATGAACTAAAACGAACAACAAAGGACAACTAAACTTTGTCTTCCTCTGCAGGTTCCCATCTGTAATGTAACATAAGTGCCCATTACTCCTTCCTCCCATCATATAGGTTCACTTCAAAATAATAGCATTCTGAATTTAAACTGTCTCAGGCACTGCAAGAGATACACTGGAAAAATTGGACATATCTTGCACATTCAAAAGTCTAGAATTTTAATTGGAAAGATTAAATATTTTATGTAAAATAATAAGCAAAAAACCAATATGATATATAATAAAAGGCCATGTATGATAGAAAAGTAAATAAAGTCAAGTGACAAGTAAGCTAGAAGATAAGGATATTTCTGAGGGAGTAGCAGATACTGGGACATGCAAGTCAACCACCATAATGTCCATGATAATGCAGCCTTCCCTTTGGTTCACCACACAAATCTCAAGAGGTCATCAGGTGATGGTGAGATCCATTATGTCATGGCACACTGGGAGGGAGTATGCAGAGGACAATGTGGCATCCTGAGAGGGCTTGGCATGAGGAGGAGCAGAGGAAATCGATCCTTCATGGTGCTAAACATTCTGCAGTGCCTGTTGTTATACAGGTAAGGAGTGGGCAAAAGGATATTCACTAGTCTACCTGCACTTGTAAGGCCCTGTTACTAGCTTATTGTTATCTCAAACTCTTCTCCTTGCAATGATGAGAAAGGTGAAAAGAACTGTCCCTAGCGGAAAGGTAGAAACCAGGGATAAGTTGGGGTTCTACCAATTACTTGGAGTACAATGGTCTCCTTGCAGGTAAGTCTGTAGTGTTAACAATAGTTCATCTTGATTATTAATTTTAATTTGCAAACCAGCTGAATATCTTGAACAACTGGATTAAGGCTATCATCATATTAAAAGTAAAAGTGCTTGAAAAAAAATGGTTGTAACTCTGTGTTTATTTATTTATTTTTTTCAAACCGTTTGATTTGCAAGGAAAAAAAATGCATGAGATGGATTCTCATTTATAGCCTAGAGCACAGAATAAAGGATAATTAGCCTGGGGTTAAAAACAAGGAAATCAAAATAATAAGAAAATAAAAAATAAGACTTTCTATATTTTTCTCTCATTGTACCAAGAAAAAAAAACATGTCTGGATTGTGCTAAACCAATCAGTTATCCATCTAATGTTTTCAAGATATAAATAGATTGTCCAATTCCTACAAGATTTTAACTCAAAGGATCAGGAGTTCTCCAGCTTCATTGCCATTATTATTTCATCAATATACCTACCACATGCATTTTTGTACCAGAATTATTTTTGGAATAACCATCTTGAACATCCTGAATAAAGTTTGAAAGGTAGAAAGAAAAACACATTAAGAAGTTCCTATAAGGAGAAAAAAACTCTACCGTGGAGTTCCAAGACAATGTTTTCCCCACCTTAGATTCAGGGAATAGAACTGTACAGTCAAGCTATCCATATGAGTGGATACCTAGTAAATCTTACCAAGTAGATATCAATCTAATAGAACTCTAATGAGGTGCCAACAACTTAAGGTATATTTATCCAAAGTCATCAATCTCCATTGCCAGATTCCCTTTGTCAGTGTCATTTTCAGGAAAACTTTCTCCATGGTAACCAGCAGGACTGCTGGTAGTTGCACATTTTAGTTGCCCTTACCACTTCTTTTCTGAAAAATAATGGTTTTACAAAAGTCTCAGGGAATACCTATTAGTATATCTGGTTTCATGTGTCCAACAATGAACCAATTATTACAAATGCAAATTAAAGCAATATTTATCTAGACACAAGCAAATGATGGCATTTGGTCTGCAATGATACTGAAGAAAAGATTCTTAAACAGGTTTGTATGCATTCACTTAATGAAAGTGAGAGATTATGGTAAATCTCACTTTCCATGTAGAAACAGAATTTTTTCCTGAAAACTGATATTCATTAAATGCGTTTTATGTACATATATTTTGATTAGATCTAAGATACCAAATATTCTTCTCATAGAAAGTAATATTCTGTCTTATGCTGTAATTATTGATGTACCTCTGTGTTTTCCCTTATATGTCCCTAACAATGGACTGATGATATTTACCCACCTTTCTGTTTCCGAAATCATTTAGCTACTTATTTTGCACACAGAAGATCTCATAATGTATTAATAAATGTACAAAATGATAAATACTGAGTGGCAAAACTGGATAGTTTTAAATGCTGATGTTCCAAAAATTAAGAATCTAGATACATGAGAATGAAATAAAGCTCAAAACTGTGTCAAGAAGATTAAGAAAGGGACATCTGGTTTTTGGCAGTTCTGTTTTGATGACCTAAAATGGAAGTTAGGCCCACACTGAGGCAGAGATAGAAGAGGGTTAATGATGAAATGACTCAAAACAGTGAAGCCAGTAATTCTGAGCATCACCACTCACAGGAGACATTAGACAAGGGAAATTATGACAGTGCTAAGTCAGTGTTATCAATTCTTGACCTGGAAAGGAAATGCGATGTTGAGACCACTTTTCTGCAACTAAAAAGTTGCTAGTACTTCTTCTTTTTCCCAGCTTCATCCTACAGTAAAACCTGACAGAGGAGAATAACTATGACCAATCAGAAAATGATGTGGTACACAGTAAAGGAAACTGATTGGTTAAAGTGATAGAAAAACTATCAGGAGGAGTAAAAGAGAGAAAAAGGACCTAAGTAGATATTTTTCTGCTAACCATGACAGAACTGGCTTTTTGAGGATGTCACAAAAGGTGACATAATCTTTAAGAAAGCTGGATCTGTAACCAAACTTCTTGAGTTCAAGTTCCAATTTTGCCAATTTGTTATCTCTGACATATTGGACAACTTACTTTTACTTCAATGTATTTATCTACTGGTGGGGCCTCTACTTCACTATATTGCCATGAGGAATGATTGTGATAAAATATAAAGTACTTTAAGAATAGTTTTGCACAGATTCTATTAGTCATAGAAGGTTAATTTGTATAAAAAATGCAAAATTCCAGTGGCCATAGGCAGCTTCATAAGGAAAGTTTCTCAGTCTCATTTGAGTTCAGTGCAGTGGAAGAAAAGTGATTACCAGAAGGTGTCTCTATACCTAATAGGACCCACTGACTCCAGGTTCTTCCATTGCTTTGCTTTCTCCACTTCTGTCATAAGTATCTGCAAGTGGTTGAGGAAAGAGACTGAGCATCACATGGGATGTTTACACGGGTTACCTGGAACTGGTCACCTCAATTCCAGTGAGATGCCACTTACCAAAACTCAGGAAAATAGCCCCCATTAAATTAAGGAAGGCAAAAAAATCGCATCTTGCTGTGAGTCCTGAAAAAAGAAAAAGAACACAGTAGGTGCTCAGTTGCAAGCTCTGCCACACCCATTATCAGCCCTGTATAAATGTAAATCATTCATTTTCCTATTAGAACCAAGGTTCCATGTCCATTCACTTTAATATGATGGAGACCCATGCCCTACTTTCGCCATCTGTAGACTACAGAAGGGCTTAGGTTTTTTAATCAAATCTGAAATTAAGAACAATGTTGCATATTTTTCTGGATTGTTTTGTTTGACTGGGTAATATTAAAGATCAGTAGTTACGAATCCAACTACCCTTACCTTCTGCTATTAAGGCTTGAGTAGGGAGAATAGACCTATAATTTGTTTGTGCCAAGTCATCCCTTCAGAAAGAATAAGGGCAGAAATAATCATTCAGACTTCAGAGAGTATTAAGTCGTAGTATAAAAATATGAAGGTTTTGAGTGATGGTGATAATGTTTGCAGGCAGAAGAAATCTCTATAAGATGAGATGTAGAACAGAGGAGAAAGAGTTCATGGGGGCTAACTCCATCTCCAATGGAGTTAAAATTCTGCTGCTAGTTAGTACTAGGGATTTTTTTTGTGAGCATGCATTGACATTGATCAAGTAACCAAGAGAAAATGACTTTACTAATTAAAATTGCATTGAAATTACAAAGCATGATTATAAATAATAATATACAGATACAATGGAATAGTGCTCAGTCATAAGAAAAAATGAAATACTGCCATTTGTGACCACATGAATGTACCTGGAGAACATCATGCTAGGTGAAATATGTCAATCAGAAAAAAAATAAACTGTATGATGTCATTCATATGTGAGATATAAGATTGAAACTCATGGACACAGACAAAATTATGGTGGTTATCAGAGGGAAGGGAGGTAAGAGTAGTCAAGGGTAAAGGAGGCCAAGTATATGGTGACATAAGATGATCTGACTTTGGGTGATGGGCATAGAAATGTACACTTGAAACCTATATAATGTTATTAATCAATGTCACCCCAATACATTTAATAAAAATATAAGTAATTAAAAAAACAATGCATATTATAGAAAATAATTTTAAGTGGAGTTTGTTTGGAGACACTGTATTGGTATCTAGATGGCGAGTCCACACTTAGATTATCAATGACAAGTATGTCCTCTATGGCATGGCTCCTCTCCATGCCTATTTTATTGAAAAGAGCTGTATTGACTGATTAAATACAGTATCACATATTTACCCACATTTTCTAAAGTATAACCCTAATAAGGCTGCACTGGGCAAAAGTCTACTTTATAAATTATATGTGGTTCTTCTTTTTGACAATTGTGATAAGGATATGTTTCTCTATATCAGAGGGAAACTATGCAACATTCAGGCTTGTAATAGAAGTGGGCAGTACAGGCTTCTACCCTTACTATTAGTTAACTGAAGTTAAGATATGTTGTCTTAAAAATAATGAAAAAATCTGAAGTGGCTTTTGTCATTCATGTTTACTTCAGGACCCAGGCTAAACTAGGAACAATTTATTTAACACTGCCACTATTAGAAAAAGAACAAAGAATATTGCAAGGTATTTGTTTAGCTTTAACATATCTACATTGAAGTATCAGGTCATCCGTGCTTACCTTTCTTAACCAAACTATGTTACCTATCCTAGCTTGCTATTAAAGGGTAGAAATATATAACCTTCCTTTAGAATAGGAAAGGAAAACTTTTTTAATGCTAACATAGAGCAGAAGCAAGATAGTGAAATGGGAGATCATGTGTTCATATGCCCCCAAAGGAGCAATAATTTGGCTTTTAGCCACAGATGGCAGTGCCTTTATGGGAGCTTTGGAGCTCAGACAGGAGGTTATGAAACCCCAATGGAACCCAAGACCAAGGAGGGCTGTTTTGGGAAGGCAGACCCATGCATGCCCAGGTGGCAAACTCACCAACTGCGATTACAGCTACAGGCCTGGATGTTGCTCTGTAAACTTGGCTGTGGCCCCCTTTGACATTTGTCCTACCACCAACACCATGCACCAAGAAACCTGAGAAGTGTCGAGTCCATTCATACCTTAACTGAAGTAACATGCCTGCTGACCTCTGTCTCAGCTGTGGATGCAGAAGCAACTTGTGACTCAATGTGGAAAAGCTGTATTTTTATTCTCTTCTTTGAACCATTTTTGTAAATTTCAAAAGATCTGTTAGGCACAATCTTAATTAATTCAAATGTCTTTTCCATTGACTAAATGGACCTTTCTTTCAAACATCTCAGTGTTGTCTCTTACTGGATGGAAAGAAGAATCAGTTCTATAATATAAATTTTCAAGTTTCTCTAATTTCTAGAATCCTTCTAATTCCTTGTTTTAAAAAAAATCCCCACATGAGGACATTTTTTCATTGCTGTTTTTTAGAAAGAGAGGAAGGTGAGAGAGAAACATTGATGTGAGAGAGAAGCACCTACTGGTTGCCTCCTTGTACACACCCATAGCTGGAATCGCACACACTTGGACCAGGGATCAAACCCACGCCCCAGGAATGTGCCCTGATCAGGAATCAGACCAACCTTTCAGTTATTGGATGGTGTTCTAACCAGCTGAGCCACACAAGTCAAGGCTCCTCTAGTTTTCTTTTATCTTGATTTCTTTTTATTGTTTCTTGCAATTATTTTTAAAGATTTTATTTTATTTTTCTTTAGAGGGGAAGGGAAGGAGAGAGGGAGAGAAATATCAATGTATGGTTGCCTCTCGTGCATTCTCTGCTGGGAACTGGCCTGCAACCCAGGCATGTGCCCTGACTGGGAAACGAACTGCGATCCTTTGGTTCACAGGCCCTCACTCCACCCACTGAGTGACACCAGCCAGGACCTTTGCAATTATTTTTAAGCTGATTTGTTTCTTATAGTATATCGTTAAATGCTTATTAGCAACTTACAAAAACTCTTTATGTCTCGTTTCCCAACCTCTTTAAAAGCTTACTCAAGAATGTTGCCTGTCTTCTAAGTTATCACAAGTGATACATTTAATTTTTTTTACCACCCAATAAATTCAATTACTGTCCTTCCAGCCTATAATAAGTTTCTTCTCCAACCAGCATAAAGCCTTGAAACTGAGGCATATACATATGTTTATTTCTTAGACACTTTCCAATTAAACTAACCTACAACAAAATGTACTCATAGCTTTTTTAATATCTATGTGTCCCCAGCCTGGGTAAAAGCAGCATTCTACACAGTTCTACCAAAATCTATAATTCACTAGATGATTTGCCTTTCTTTTCTCATCAATCCTATTTTTCCTCAAAGAACATTGACCACTGGGTAGATAATGACATGTCTTAATATCATCTTAATCTCAAACCATCATTCCCAAGGAGAATCATACACTAGTGAGTTCTGTCAGTGACTCTTGAAGGAAAATTTAAGTCTATAGATACAATAAAGAAAAGTAAATGCATTTTAAATAAATGTCATTCACCTTGATCATGAATACTTAAAATTAATTTTGAAAAGATTTTAGTTTCACTTTAAAAAATAAAGCTTTAATTTGATTGGATGATTTTAAAAGCAAATGTGACAGATTTTAAATTCCTAATTTCCTCTACTTGTTTCATAACCATTTATTGAAATCCAAGCAAGGTAACTATCTATTATGTAAAATAATTTCATGTTACATGAGTCTATTGCTTCTTGTATTAGACCGTAAATGTATAAGCATTTAGAAACACATAATGCCCCATAGTTTTCTCTTTTAATACCAATAGAAAATGTGTACCTCATATATTTTAATCGTGTCCATTGATAGGGAAGATGTTAGTATTAATTAAAAATTAATTTTCACTATAATTCTAAACTTAGGTGTCATTATTACTATTCCAATGTGACAAACAAATTAAAGCACTGAGTATTTGAATGTCTTGCTCATAGAGAACAGTAAGAGAACTTCAGATTTGACTGAAGACTCTGGTTCCACTCCAGAGTCATGCTCTTAGCAATCAGTTACATTGTACTACCTCTTACGTATATTAGTGAATGCATGTTATTGTGTTATAGTCATGAAAAAATAGATAAATGTTACAAAATGACTATCACCCATCCTCTCTAGATATTACATTTCAAAGCAACTATTTTTATTTTTTTATTTACTAAAGAATAAAACTTCTAAGAAAATTGTATTAAAGTAATGAGACATTAAAAGTGAAAAACAGAAGTTGTTCTAAATAAAAAATACTGAAAATTTTCTACTGCTTAAACAAAATTAATTTATGAATTTTTAAAAATTTCCATAGCTAATAGCCTCAAAATAGCTGTTAATCAATTTTTTTTAGTCTTCTGAGAATTTACCACTTTAAGTTAGATTATTGTTTTGTTTTTAAAATCTTATCCAGCTCTCTGATTGATAATGACTTTTCTTCACATTGAGAAATGTCTGTGGGTGGCAACAGTTAATAATAGATTGATATGAGGAATAAACGACTTCAAGAGACACTTATTTTCCTTGCATCCTCCATCTGTGGTGCCACATTATTCAGAAATTGATGCAATTCCATAAATGAATAATGAGTTAAATGTACTCTTAATAATTGTTAATGCACAAGCCTTTTCCTCTGCCACATAATCAGGAAAATTGATGTGGCTTTGGCTAGACTCATGCTCTTTTTAAGCTATTCAGTGTAAACACTGACAAATAAACAACAAAAAAGCTATTTCTGACATATAATGTATCATGTAAATTAAATGGCAATAGTCAAATTTTTCAAAACCGATGCTATGATATTCAGAAAAAGAAAATAATAATATGGGAGTTTGTAATGATGTTTGTCTCTGAGGAAAGTCATTGTTACATATAATGAATCCAATTATACTAAATGTAATATATAATTCATACAATAGGAGATTTTATCAAGTACAAAATTAGTCCTTTCTATCATTCAGTAAAAGCAAAAAGGTAAATGGAATGTCAGATCTTAAGTGCAACTTAGGAAAAGCATGGTACAGACGCTATGATTTTGGAACTTATCAAACATTGCCCATTGTTTCCCAGTCCATACAAAATATTGATGATATATATCAATAATTAGGGAGTCTGAAAAATTTAAAAACCTGGTAGGAGACATGCACCATGATAAAGGTATATATAAGTTACCACAAAACGAAAAAGGAGATATGACTACCCCAGG
>PVKM010009748.1:0-36214 GCA_004027735.1 Carollia perspicillata | reverse complement strand
ACTGTCTCCTTATCTCTTGCTGCTTCTAGGATTCTCTCCTTCATGTTAATCTTGGCTAATGTAATTATGATGTGCCTTGGTGTGTTCCTCCTTGGAGCCAACTTTTTTTGGACTCTCTGAGCTTCCTGGACTTCCTGGAAGTCTATTTCCTTTGCCAGATTGGGGAAGTTCTCCTTTACTATTTGTTCAAATAAGTTTTCCACTTGTTGCTCTTCCTCTTCCCCTTCTAATACTCCTATAATTCGGATGTTGGAACATTTAAAGATGTCCTGGAGGTTCCTAAGTCTCTCCTCATTTTGTTTTTGAATTTTTGTTTCTTCATTCTTTTCTGCTTGGTTGTTTGTTTCTTCCTTCTGGTCCACTCCATTGATTTGAGTCCCAGTTTTCTTCCCATCACTACTGGTTCCCTGTGCATTTTCCATCATTTCACTTATGAATGCCTTCATTTGTTTATCTAATTTGTGACCAAAATCAACCAATTCTGTGAGCATCTTGATCACCAGTGCTTTGAACTGTGCATCTGATAGGTTAGCTATCTCTTGCTTGCTTAAAAGTATTGGCTCTGGGGCTCTGAGCTTTTCTTCCGTTTGAGTCATATTTGGTCAGATGGTGCCTGTTACGTATGGGTGGCGAAGCCTCAGGTGTTTACCAGGCGGGGCAACCTATTCACCGGTTTGTGACGCTGTCTTTGGGAGCGGGGTCAGAGATGGAACAATGGCGCCTGTTCTGCACTCTCTTGGATTTGCATCCCCTCTGCTGCCTCCCACAGGCAAACTGGGCCCCCCTGGTGCTGGTTCCCAGGTGAGTGGGCTTATGCACGCTCCAGGACCCTGCGAGTCTCCCCAATGACCTCTCGTATGAGGCTGGGAGTCTTTCCCGGAACCTTTTCAATCGGTGTTTTTAGGCTGTATTTCCCGTTGCTGGGGCCCTGGGCTATGTGGTCTGTCTCACTGCCAGTTCTTGCCTAGTTTATCTGCAAGCAAATGTGTGTCCACAGTTGGCCAACCACCCTATGTGCCCTGCATGCTCTTCTTGTCTCCTACCCGTGTCTGGGGTCTGCAAGCTCTGCACCACCTATGCTCCCTGGCACTCCCGAGCCTGTCAGCCACTGTGTTTTCCTGCCATTTCCTCTCCACCGATTGCCCACTCCGCTCCTCTTACCGGTCTGGATGAATGGTTGTTGGACTTCCATACTTCAATTTTCTGTGTTCTGGTTGTATTATTTTTTGTAAATATTTGTTGTCCTTAATCTTGATTGTGCGAGGAGGTACAGTGTTTCTACCTATGCCTCCATCTTGGCCAGAAGTCCAGGTTTGTACTTTTAAAATGTCCCTGCATGGTGCCTGCCAAGTGCCTCCCCAAAAGGTACCTATAGTTTTCAGTCTGATGGTGCTGGTTTTTGTCACCACTGGTGGCATTCAGATGAGGTGCCAGTGAGCCAGCCCCTCCCCGCATAGGACCCAGCACCCATTCTCTTGCTTCCCCTTTTCAGGGTGCACTCCACAACATTTTCCCAGGATCTCTGGCTGTACCGTCCACCCCTGGGGCACAGCAGGCACTGTGGGAGCATGGCAGATGAAGACCTCATCTTCCCCCTGGAAGGCATTGATGGCAGCCAGAACCCTGGGGCCAGCCAGGAGGTGGACTCTGAGGCAGACAGCGATGAAGATGAAGGTTTCTTCATCTGCCCCATCACTGATGACCCCAGGGCACACCAGAATGGCAACTCCAAGGTTAATAACTACTACAGCAACCTAACGAAAAGTGAGCAGTATGGCTTCAGTGCATCTCCAGTGAGCTCCTTCAGTTTTAAGGTGAGTGGACCATATTTCCTGTCTGCCCCAGCCCTGGTCATTTACTGCACAGGTGGGCAATTGGGGTCTCTGGTTAAGGTCTTTCCTGTGTTTCCAGATTCTGGGCAGCTCTGTAAATTCTGGGTCTGAGTCTATGCCTGTGAAGCTGATTGTTGGTTTAGAGCAAGTTCATTACTGTCAACCAGTGTTTAGCTGCTCAGGATGCACTTTTGGGTTGTGAAAGCCAATAGAAAGAGAATGGAAGAAACTAGAAAATAATTAGAATGTACTACAAATTATGAAGATCTTATTTTTTGGAATGTATGTATACACGTTTGCACACATCAATGTGGTGATCACCTTAGCTTCTCCAGATATACCAGTTATTACATGTTTTTATTTCACCCAATGTCTGTGTGTGTGGTTCTAGGGATGGGATGTGAAATGTAGTCATTTGTGTTGGTTGCAGTGAAAAAAGCCACTGCGTATGTTTGGACTTCCCTTTTCTGGATTGAGGAAAAGGGCACTTGTTTTGTTAGGGATTTGTGTTCATATCATGGCAAAGCTTGTATAAAAGAGAGGAAGAAGGGCGATGTTGTTGGATTTTTGTATAACTGATGGTGAAAAAATTCTAAATGCAATACTGTTGTCCTTATTTAATTTAATCCTCAGAAACAGGTAAAATGCCTAGTAGGCAAAATGCCTATTACCATTTAGGGACTTGAAATTACAATCATTTTTTTCTAACTTCTGTATTAATCTGTTTTTAGAAAGTAATTCCAGTTTTTGGACAGTGGGATATTTTTTTTTCAGGGCCAGAATTCTAGTTTGAATGCCTCTGGGGCAGGCAACTCCCTAAATAGTCCTGTGGATCTCCTCTAAGGTCAGGGGGCCACTAAAGTGTCAGGTTGTGGCTTGACCTACTTGCCTGTTGAGTGGAGGCTTCTGAAACAGACTGAGCCCCATGGGAAGAGCAGAAGCGTTGTATGGCCTCCTGTCTGTTCATTTTAGGTCAGGAAAGCCCAAGGACATGTGGATCTCTGTGTTGTCCCAGAGGGGGCTGGAGGGGCTCCTGAAACAGAAATCAGCTCACACCAGTTTAAGGGAAAAGGGGAATTTTTTGTAAAAGTCCAGGAGTGTTTCTTGGGACCCAGGGATAGAAGGGCTGTCTGGTTTTCAAGGGGACAGATCCAGGACCCAGAAAGCAGTAGTACTATCTCTGTCTATCTTGTCGCTCAGTCTCTCTGCCTGTTCTTTATTTTTCTCTGTCCTTCAGTCTACATAGTGGGAAAGTGGACCCCTCAAAAGCCCATGATCCCTTCATTCCAGATGGAGCCACATGCAAAGACACATTTGACCTTCTTTGTCCCAATTCCATGAATGGAATCTGCTTGGCCTAGCTTGGGTGGGAATTCTCCATCTCTTATCCAGTCAGTTCCAGCCAGGGCATGGGATGAGGAAGGTGCGGGTCACAGAAGAGGGGCTGTTTCCAGGGCAGGAGGATCCCAGTGGCCTCATGGAGGGCAGACCAGGAGGGGCTCCACCCCCATCTGCCTGTTCTCGGGAATTGGGGGTCTGGTTGGGGCCTTTGGGCAAACATTGGGTGGGTCCCCAAGCTGAAGGGTCGCAGATGCAGAGGGGACACAATCTCTGAACACAGAAACACAGTATGGTAAAGATTTTAAAGGAAATAGACTGAGTGATCCAGACAAAGAGGTTTGGCTTTAGGATGTGAGCTTCATGATGGAGGACCTGTGCTGGTTCATTGCTCATCCCAGTGCCTGAAGCCATGCTGTGCACACGGTAGGTGCTCTGTTTGGGATCAGCAAGGTGATGGTCGAATGCTGTGAGCTCACTTCAGTGTGGGTGCTGTGTTTCAAAAGGACAGAGAGAAGATATGATAGTATTTACACAAAACATAAACCCCTGTGGGCCATTTCACAGTTGTTATTAAAATAAAAATATTTATTTCCCAAATGGCAATTCCATCTCCAAGATTCATCCTCTGCCAAAATGTTCCCACCTGGGGTGCTGTTGGCATTTTGAGAGGGACAGCTCTTGTTGGATATTCAGCATGCCTGGCCCCAGCTCATAAAATGCCCTATTTCCCCCTACTCATTATGACAACCCAAAATAATATTCTCCATAGTATTAATATGGGGAATATTATTAATAATAATCTTAATAATATTCTCCATAGTATATTTGCAAAGCCCACGTGGGGTGGTACTGCCCTCTATTAAGAGCCAATAGAGAAATGTTTGTACAAGTGCTCACATTTAAATATTCAAAGATGTGCTTTGTTTCTATTGTTTGTAGTGAAGAAAAAAATATAAATGGCTCAAAGGTCCATCCAGAGGAGCCTATTTATAGACTATGGTTCAAATAGAGGGCTCTATTTACATTAGAACAGAGATGACCTTTCTATGTGATTTGACTTGAACACCAGGCCAAGATATATATAAATATTTTATGGGAGAAAGAAATCCGTGACAAGTCCTTGGCACAGTGCTTGTCCATAAGGACCATCTGTTTTGATTTTCATGTGCTGTTTTGTTTATACATGCTGATACTAAAAAAGCAAGTGGAAATATAATATGATCCCACTTTTATCAAAAAAACATGTCTATATACATATATTAGTATTTGCACGGCAAAAACTTACAGAAATTTGCATCCAACAGTTAACATCAATTCTCTCTGAGGGAGAGAGTGCAGTTAAGGGGACTTTGATGATGTACATTATATATTTTTTACTTTTTTAAAAGATTTTATTTATTTTTGACTTCTGGCCAACATAGAAGCATAGGTAGATATGCTTTGCTTCCTTGCACAACCAAAAGAAGGACAACAACAAATTAAAAAACAAAAAAACACCAGAACTGCCAGAAAACTGAACCATATGGGAGTCTTACAGCCAAGGAGTTAAAGAAAACATTCATCCAGACTGGTAGGAGGGGCAGAGATGGGCAGCTGGGGTAGAGAGGATGTGAGGCAAGGTGACAGACTGGGTGGGCAAGGTGGCATCTGGCAGATTGAGCAGTCCTGCATTAGCATACAGATAAACCAGGAGGAACAACTGGGGAGCAAGACAGACCGTGTAACCCAGGGTTCCAATACAGGGAAATAAAACCTCAGAACCTCTGGCTGTAAAAACCTGTGAGAATTGCAGCAGCAGGAGAAACTCCCAGCTTTACAGGAGAGTTTGTTGGAGAGATCCACAGGGTCCTAGAACATACACAAGCCCACACACCTGGGAATCAGCCCCAGAAGGGCCCAATTCACTTGTGGGTAGCAGGGGAAGTGACTGAAACTGGGGCAAGAGCCAAGCAAGTGGCATTGTTCCCTCTCTCACCCCACCCCCACATATAGCATCATAATGCAGTGACCTGGGTTGTCCCACCTTGGCAAATATCTAAGGTTCTGCCCCTTACTACATAACAGGCACACCCAGACAAAGAAATATGGCCCACATAAAGAAGAGATCAAAGATACAGAAAAAGAGCCAAGCAATAGGAGATAGTCAACCTTTCAGATGGCAGAGTTCAAAACACTGGTTATCATGATGCTCACAGAAATGATTGAATACAGACACAAAATAGAGGAAAAAGTGAAGACTATGCAAAGTGGAATAAATAAAAATATACAGGGAACCAACAGTGAAGGCATTTAAAATGTACGATTCAATGGCTTTTGGTATATTCATAAAATGCTGCATCCACATCACCACAGTCAATTTTAGCCCATTTTCATTACCCTAAAAAGAAACCCCATACCTTTTAGCCATCACCCTCAGTGTTCCCATCCACCCACCCCCTGGCAACTACTAATCTACTTTCAGTCTCTGTGTTCACCTTTTCTGGACATTTCATATAAATAGGATTGTGTAATACGTGGCCTTTTGTGTCTGGCTCCTTTCACTCAGCATAATGTTTTCCACACTCACCCATGTTGTGACTGTCAGTACTTCCTTCTTTTTTATTGCCAAATATTACTGCATCATATGAATAGACCACATTTTGTTAATCCATTCATCAGCTATGCACATTTGGGTTGTTTCTCTCTTTTGACTATTATGAATAGTGCTATACAAATCTTGGTGTGGACATGCTTTTATTTCTTTTGAGTAGATACTTAGGAATTGCTGGGTTATGTGGTCATACTCTACGTTTGGATCTAGTTCTTTTTGTGAAAGAGCAGGCAACTGGGCTCGACAAGTTTGGGTGTGAGTCCTGGGTCTGCATGTCTGTTGGTAAGTCACCTCCCTGCTGTCTGAGCCTCTGGTACCTCATCAGGGAACTAGGAACTGTCCCACCTGCCTGTCTGCCCCTAACAAGGTTGCCAGGATCCTGTCCAGGAGGGGCTTGCAGGAGTCCAGGGCATCATGTCATCCCATTGCTGTTGCTTTGTTGTTATTGTCTCCAGCCTATCCATCATGTCCTCTCTAGCCATGTCGCTGAATCTCACTGAGGAGGGATCAGCTGCTGCTACTGTTTTCGACAAAGATTTCTTCAGGTTTTTCAGCTTTGTTTCTTTTACAGTTGTTTTATTGATTATAGAAGTAATTTGTCCTACTTGCAGAAAACAAGGAAAGTACAGATAAAATTGTTATTAAGGGACTTCCAGCCAAGATGGAAGCATAGGTAGACACACTGTGCCTCCTTGCACAACCAAGATTAAGGACAACAAAAATTTAGAAACAAACAAAAAAAAAACCCAAACTGACCGAAAATTGAACTGTATGGAAGTCTGACAACCATTCATCCAGACCATTAAGAGGGGCTGAGTCGGCGGCTGGCGGAGAGGGGTCGCGGCAGGAAAAAGTGGTGGCTGCCGACCTGGGCACGCAGGCGGCAGCCGGCAGACACTGGGCACAGGGTGCCAAAAGGTAGACCCAGTGATGCGTGCAAGGCGGCTGGCTGACTGGGCAGTCCCACATTCCCATGCAGATAAACCACGTGAAAATGGGCAGCAAGACAGACCATGCAACCCAGGGCCCCAGCACCGGGAATAAAGCCTAAAAGCACCGATTGAAAACACTTGTAAGGGTTGAGGTGGTAGGAGAGACTCCCAGCCTCACAGGAGAGTTTGCTGGAGAGACGCACAGGGTCTGAGAACATACACAAGCCAACTCACCTGGGAATCAGCACCAGAAAGGCCCAGTTTGCTTGTGGGAAGTAGGGGAAGAGACTGAAATCTGACAGAGAGCAGAGCAAGCACCATTGTTCCCTCTCGGACCCTGCCCCCACATACAGAGTCACAACACAGTGACTGGGTTGCCCCAACTCTGGTGAACACCTGAGGCTCCACCCCTCATACGTAACAGGCGCAACAAGACCAAAAAAAAAAATGGCTCAAATGGAAGAACAGATCAAAGCCCCAGAGCCAATACATCTAAGCAGCCAGGACATAGCCAACCTATCAGATGCACAGTTCAAAACACTGGTAACCGGGATGCTCACAGAATTGGTTGAATTTGGTCACAAATTAGATGAAAAAATGAAGGCTACACTAAGTGAAATGAAGGAAAATGCACAGGGAACCAATAGCAATGGGAAGAAAACTGGGACTCAAATCAATGGAGTGGACCAGAAGGAAGAAAGAAACAACCAAACAGAAAAGAATGAAGAAACCAGAATTCAAAAAAATGAGGAGAGGCTTAGGAACCTCCAGGACATCTTTCAACATTCCCACATCCAAATTATAGAAGTACCAGAAGGGGAAGAGGAAGAGCAACAAGTGGAAAACATATTTGAACAAATAATAAAGGAGAACTTCCCCAATCTGGCCAAGGAAATAGACTTTCAGGAAATCCAGGAAGCTCAGAGTCCCAAAGAAGCTGGACCCAAGGAGGAACACACCAAGGCACATCATAATTACATTAGCCAAGATTAAAATGAAGGAGAGAATTCTAGAAGCAGCAAGAAATAAGGGGACAGTCACCTACAAAGGAGCTCCCATCAAAGGAGTTCCCATCAGTTGATTTCTCAAAAGAGACCTTGCAGGCAAGAAGGGGCTGGAAAGAAGTATTCCAAGTCATGAAAGGCAAGGACCTACATCCAAGATTGCTCTATCCAGCAAAGCTTTCATTTAGAATGGAAGGGCAGATAAAGCACTTCTCAGATAAGGTCAAGTTCAAGGAGTTCATCATCACCAAGCCCTTATTAAATGAAATGTTAAAGGGACTTATCTAGGAAAAAGAAGATAAAAAACATGTGTAGTAAAATGACAGCAAACTCACAGTTACTAACGACTATACCTAGAACAAAAATAAACTAAGCAAACAACCAGAACAGGAACAGAACCACAGAAATGGAGGTCACATGGATGGTTAGCAACAGGGGAGTGGGAGGAGAAGGGTGGGGAGAAGGTACAGAGAATAAGTAACATAGACAGTAGGTAGAAAATAGACAGGGGGAGGGCAAGAGTAGTGTGGGAAATGTAGAAGCTAAAGAACTTCTGACACACGGACATGAACTAAAGGGGGGGGAGTGTGGGTGGGAGGGCGTGTGCAGGGTGGAGGGGGATGAAGGGGGGAAATGGGACAACTGTAATGGTATAATCAATAAAATATATATATTTAAAAATTTGCTATTAAGGTCTTAGTGTATATTTCAGACTTTTCTATATTTCAGTATAAATACAGACGTAAATCAGTAACTAGGGAATTTATGACAATAAGACCATGCTCTCTATGTTCTAGTTACTGTTTTTTTTCTAGGCAATCAAGGTAGTGCATGTCTTCACACACCAGTAAATGTGGATCTAGTTCATCATATTTTTAATGGCTTCATGGAAGCCCTTTGTATGGATATACCCCATTTTTTAAGCGTTTCCTCTTATGGGATACTTAGACAGTTTCTAGTTTTTTGCTGTTATATTTAATGCTGTTTTTCTTGGACATTGCACAAAACCTCTAAGTGCACGTGGCCCAGAGTGGGGCAGCCACACAGCATTGTTGGCCTCTTCCCATCCCAGAGTATGACTCTGTGTTCTCACTTCATCCCTCTTCTTTTGTTTGTCCTTGGGTGTGGTTTATTGTCAGCCAGGAGGGGCAGAGTGGGCTGACACAGAGCCATAGCTCCTAAAGCCCATAGAAGTGATGATGGAAAAAACATACTTTATAACATCCACTTGGTGAATGCAGCAGGTCATGTGTGGGGAAGGCCTCTGGGAGCCACAGGTGCCTCCTCATGTAAGATCCAGAGGCCTTGGTTGCTGTGACAGTGATAAAAACAGTGATATAAAAATGGCAGCCATAACATTGTATATGCCAAAGAAATTGCAGACACATTACTCACATGTCCAACCTCACTTCTGGCATATCCCAGGAAATTTATTTTATTTATTTACTTTTTAAAATATATTTTATTGAAAATTGCAGAGTATCTACACCAACTGTCAGCTGTGGTTTGCAGAGGCATGGGGGTTAGAAAGCACTTTCACTTTCTAATTCAGTTCTTTCGTGCTTGCCGTGTTTTACAAAGACGCATAGATCACACATTTGGAATCAGAAAAACTCAAGATTAATAAATAAAAGTACCATGTCACATTGACCCATGCTCCTGAAAGGCTGGAAATTATACTGACAGTGTCATTCCAGTCTTATGAAAAATGCATGTAAAGGACCTGGGAAGAACTAATTAGTCCGAACCACTGATGATGGTTGCTCTAGGTAGATGGCCTGTGGAGGGTTTGAATTTTCTTGATCTTCTGTATTTTCCAAGTGTTTTCCCCTTTTTGTACTTTTTTTCTTAAGTGTTTTTATTAAATATGAATTAGCTTCCAAATTGGAAGAAAAAAATTATTGACTTTACTTTTGGACTTTGGAAAGGTTAAAAAGCTCCAGCAAGGAGCTCTGGGCAGTGTGTGCATGTGTGTATGTGTCTGTCTGTCTCTGCTTCTTAGAAGGCGCAGCTCCTGCCCTGTCTCTGAGCAGGATCCCAGTGACAGGGCCCAGGCAAGGGCATGGGTGGGATGCTGTCCTATTTGGACTGAGTCTGTGGGAGGCAGGACTCCTGTACAACTGTTCTGGATGGCTGGGGGATTACTGTATCGGGGGTGAGGGGAGGTAGTGAGAAGGTCTGGAGTCAGGTTGGGCCTGCCATGCCCAGACAGTGTCTAGCACATCCAGCCTCCTCCTGTGCGTGGCTCAGGGCTGTGGCCTGGAAGGGAACTGTACTCTCTCTGATTCTGGGGTACCTCAGGGCAAAGGTTTGGGTTCTTCAGGAAAGGAGGAAGAGGATCACCCAGTGTGGGTGTCAGGAGTGCTTGTTTGGTGGGGACAGGGAGGGGTTCCACTTTGGGATTATATAAAAGCAATTAAATGAGGTTTTTAAAAACAAAGATGAGGTTGTTTTGAGACTTGGGGTTGTTTTGACCATGAGACTTGAGAATCAGAATCCTCTCTTTTTCATAATGTGCCTTGGTCATCTTTCCAAGTAGCTCTGAAAGAGCCCTGGTTCTCAACAGTTTTGAAAGTTTTGGATGATGTTATTAGTCATCACAGCTGTGACAGGGGTGGAGTTGGGCACTGTAGGCATTGGATTTCCCACGTCCTCAGGACATTGGCACTGTCATGGAAACCTGTTTGTAAATATCTGAGCCCAGAATTTAGTGCTCTGTTAATGTAAAGGCAACCTATTTTTTGTATCGTTTTTAAAAAAGATTTTGTTTATTTTTTAGAGAGAAGGGAAGGGAGGGAGAAAGAGGGGGAGAGAAATATCGATGTGCAAGAGAATCATCAATTGATCTGCTGCCTTTCATGCATCCCCCAGCCAGGGACCTGGTCCATAACCCAGGCACGAGCCCTGACAAGGAATTAAACTAGCGACCTTTCAGCTCACAGGCTGGCACTCAACCCGCTGAGCCACATAAGCCAGGGCTTTTGTATGATTTTGATACACTCTGAGTTTAGAAGGTCATGTATCTCTGAATTTCATTTAGGACAGTAAATGGGGTACATTTATAATTTAGATAACACTTTTAAGTCCACTTTTATACAGTCACAACAATGATGCCTCTCGGGTGTATGTTTGCACACCTGTGTTCGTTTTTCTGTAGGACACATTCCTAGATTTAGAACTCAGTGAAAATAAAGGAATGTATTTTTCATTTTCTTACATTGCCAGATTACCTGTTAGAGGAGGTTAATAGCCATGAACAGTGTGTCAGGGCACTCGTTTCCCCACGCCCTGGCCAGCACTTGCTATTAGCAGTCGTGAAAATGTTTGCCAGTCTGAACAGTGGGGATGGGGATGGTATCTCATTTTCATTCTCAACTTTTTTAAAAATTATATTTTATTGATTATACTATTATAATTGTCCTGATTTTTTTCCCTTTTACCCCTCTCCACCCAGCACTCCCCACTCCCTCAGGCAACCCTCACACCATTGTTCATGTCCATGAGTCACGTGTATAAGTTCTTTGGCTACTCCATTTCCTATACTGTACTTTACATCCACATGGCTGTACTGTAACTATTTGTTTGTACTTCTCAATCCCCTCACCTCTTCACCCATTTCCGTACAATCCCCTCCCATCTGGCAACTGTCAAAAAGCTCTCCATATCCATGATTCTGTCTCTGTTGTTCTTGTTGGCTTAGTTTGTTTTTTAGGTTCAAATGTTGATAGATATGTATTTATTGCCATTTTACTGTTCATGGTTTTGATCACCTTCTTTTTCTTAAATAAATCCCTTTAACATGTCATGTAATAATGGTTTGGTAATGGTAAACTACTTTAGTTTTTTCTTGTCTGGGAAGCTCTTTATCTGCCCTTCAATTCTAAATGATATCTTTGCTGGGTAGAGCAATCTTTGCTGTAGGTCCTTGCTTTTCATGACTTTGAATATTTCTTTTCATCTCGTCTAGCCTGCAAAGTTTCTTTTGAGAAATCAGCTGACAGTCTTAGGGAAACTCTCCTGTAGGTAACTAACTGCTTTTCTGTTGCTGCTTTTAAGATTCCCTCTTTATCTTTAACCTTCAGCATTTTAATTATGATGTGTTTTGGAGTGGGCCTCTTTGCATCCATCTTGTTTGAGACTCTCTGCTTCCTGGACTTGTATGTCTATGTTCTTCACCAAATTAGGGAGGTTTTCTTCCATTCTTATTATTTCTCTTCTTCTTCTGGCATCCCTATGAGGTAAATGTTGTACCTCTTGAAGTTCTCCCAGAGGGTACTTATACTATCCTCGTGTTTTTTGGGGGGGATACTTTTTTCTTTTCTTGTTCTGATTGGCTGTTTTTTGCTGGAAGCAAAAAATAACCTTATATTTCCAGATCATTGATTTGATTCTCAGCTTCATTCACTCTACTGTTGTTCTCCTATAAATTGTTCTTTATTTCAATTAGTGTATCCTTCATTTCTGACTGGATCCTTTTTATTCTGTTGAGTTCCTCACTAAATTTCTTGAGCATCCTTATAATCAGTGTTTTGAATTCTGCATCTGATAGATTGCTTATCTCCATTTGTTTAGTTCTTTTTCTGGAGTTTTGATCTGTTCTTTCATTTGGGACATGTCTCTTTGTCTCTTCATTTTGGCAGGCTTCCTGTGTTTGTTTCTAGGTATTAGGTAGGGCTGCTTTGACTCCCTATCTTGATAGCATGGCCTAACATAGTGGGTGTTCTATAGAATCCAGGCCACAGCCGCACTTTCCCGCCCCTGGTATGACATGCCCTTTGCCTTCTGCAGGAAGCTTGGAAGCATGCAATTGAGAAGGCCAAGCACATGCCTGACCCCTGGGCTGAGTTCCACCTGGAAGACATTACCACTGAATGTGCCACTCGTCACAGGTCAGCAGCTTGTCCGGGGTTGCTATAGGACCTCAGGGCTCTGGAGTTGTTGGAGGTCTGGGTCCTGCTTCCTCTGCTTACAATCAGTGAGGCCTGAGTGCCCTTGGTTGTCAAGGAGAATGGAATAATAATAATATCAGCCAATATTTGAGTGTGTATGCTTCAGGTACTATGCACTGTCTCATTTAATCCTCACCATGGTCCTATAAGGTATGTATGTGATAGGCTAGGCTGAGTTGTGCTGCAGTAACAAATACCCCCTGGGCTTAATGCAACAAAGGTGTGTTTCTTGCTCAGATGAAGGTGGGTGGGAGTTGAGCAGTTCTTCAGGGTGACTTCCATCCTGTGGCTCCATCATTTCAGGATGAGACCCTAACTAGTGCTACCTGAGGGAAGAGCCTGAAGGGCAGCACACCAGCTTTTCAGTGCCTTGGCCCCAAGAATATTCACAAAAAGAATTGGGAGTATCTAGATTTCCTGTTTTTAGGGGGGTTCAGAAAGAAGAATAAAAAACAAAATAAAATAAATGTCACCACTAATGTAATAAGAATGATGAAGACAGTGCTGATGAGGGACCTTATTTATTGAATCTTCCATGTGCCAGGCACTGTTTTAAGCATTCTGTATGTATTTCATCATTAAGAAAACCTAGGTAGGAATCATGTCAGGCATTTGTTATCCCTTTTAAGGATCTGATGAGGTCCATCTCAGAAAGTTGCACACATATATCTAGTTTTACTCATAATGCTAAAGGACTTATGGGCCTGTCCTGAGCCCACCCCTGTCCCATGACTCTGTAGACTCCTCCAGCTCTGAATGATCCAAGCCAGTCCTCTCAGGAGAGAGAGAGGTTTGCCAAGGATCACCAGCTAGTTACTGAGTGGGCTAAAAACTCCATATGGTTTTTTCCATAAAATAAAAGACACATTTTTCATTTCTACCAATAACTTTATTGATTTGGATATTTTTTAGTATCTTGGCTGTCTCCCTTGTGGTATAACATTGATTGTCCTCGATCAATGAATGTCTTGATTTCGCTATCAACTTCGACTGGTCTACCTGACCTTGGAGCATCATCCAGAGAGAAATCTCCAGCATGAAACTTCTCAAACCACTTTTGACATGTTTGATCAGTCACAGCACCTTTTCCATGCACTGCACAAATATTTTTTTTTTGAGTTTCAGTTGCATTTTTACTTCCTTTAAAAAAAAGATTTTATTTATTTATTTTTAGATGGGGGGAAAGAAGGAAGAAAGAGAGGGAGAGAAACATCAGTGTGTGGTTGTCTTTCCCATGCCCCCCACCAAGGACCTGGCCCACAGCCCAGGCATGTGCCCTGACTAGGAACTGAACCAGCAACATTTCAGTTAGCAGATCAGTACTCAATCCACCGAGCCACATCAGCCAGGGCACATTTTTTCCTTTCTTGAAATAATAAGGCATAATATGCTGGAAATGTTGCTTATTTTCTTCCATCATCAATATTAAAATGGCTACACAAAAATCACCAATTTGGTAAGATTTTTTTAAAAAGATATTATTCATTTTTATAGACAGAGGGGAAGAGAAGGACAAAGATGGGGAGAGAAACATCAGTGTGTGGCTGTCTCCCGTGTGCCCCCCACTGGGGACCTGGCCCACAACGCAGGCATGTGCCCTGACCGGGGAATTGAACCAGCAACCCTTTGGTTCCCAGGCTGGCACTTAATCCACTGAGCCACACCAGCCAGGGCATAGTTGGTTTTTTTTTTTTTGATGTACACTGATATGACAGCTGTCACAATACAATCTAACAAAATTGTTTGGAATGAAGCTAAAGACAACTAAGCACTACTAGGGCCATCGTATAGAAAAAAACAAATGAACTTTTTAGCCAACCCAATAATAAGTTAACCTTTTGACTCAGTCCAGTACCTTCAAAGTAGTCAGAACTCAGTTTCAAGTGCAGTAGCAGAAACTGAATACACAGTGGCTTAAGGGTAGAGGGGAGTGTGTTGTTCGTGTACAGGGTGGGGCAAAAGTAAGTTTACAGTGTTAGTACATGAAGCTCAGAGTTTGTTCTTGTATTATTTATTAATTACTGTGTTATTTTTCCATACAAACAACTCTAAACCTACTTTTGCCTTGCCCTGTATGTGGATGTCAGGCATGGCTAATTCCAGATGTTCCAGGGATGCTTTCAGCTATCACCTCAAACAGACTCTCTCACATCAGTGGCAGAAGCCCCTGGGAGCTCCACATTTCCTTTCTCACAGTGGATATTTTATCAACTTTTTCAAACAAAAGTTCCATATATGAATCTCATTGACCTGGCTTTGGTTATATGCCCATGTCTGAACCAGTCATTGTATCAGGGAGTGTTGCTCTGATTGGCCAGGTCTAGTCACATAGCACAAGCCAGCGTGCTGGGGATCAGCCCCACCCAGTCCACATATTCTGAGAATAGAGAACAGGGTTTCCCAAAGGAATATTCTGGGGTGCTGTTGCCAGAAGAAAGGGGAGCCGATGCAGAAACACTGGAGCAGTCCCCACCTTTCAGCCACATGCTCCTGCTCTCTCCCTGTGAAGAGAGGCTAGATCCTGGCATGCAACCCTTCCCACTACTGGAGGCCCACCCTCTAGTGGGCTCTGGGCTCTGTGCCATCAGCCAAGGTCAGCACTGTGGGGGCTCCTGCAGGGGAGGGTGTGAGTTCTGTTCCTTCTTGCCTATAAAGGCAGCATGGTGGCTGACTGGTGACACATGGCCTCCAGGCAGGGGTAGCCTCCAGGACCCACATGCTGGGCTGGATCTGTGTGTCTCAGCTCTGTAGGGACCTGGCACCACTCACCAAGCCAACCTGTGTTTATTTCCTAACCAAAGCGTCTGCTGGCTGCTAGTGGAGGGCAGTCAGGCTAGTTGGCCAGAGCCTCCAGAGGTTTCTAAATTGGGGGCTTCCACATGTATTCTTGGTTTTGAAAGAGCACCGATGCCAGCTGGCTCTTTGGGGCAGATTTCCTGTTTGTGTGGGTTGTACACAGGCTGGTTAAGAGCAAGGTTCTGGTTGAAACCAGTCTGAGTTTGAATCCTGGCTCTCAGGCAGGATACTTCACCTCTCTGAGCCTCAGTAACTGTGCCGGTCTCATAGGGCTACTGTGAGGGGGGAGGGTTGGTTGCAGGTACTAGTTTAAGCACCCAGCATACAGTGAACACTCAGCCCTTTGAGCAGCTCTGTCCTTTGTGATGTCAGTGGTCTTGAAGGACAAATACGATGCTACATACCCCCACCCTGCCCCTTCCAGGTGCCTCTCAGTTTTTGGTCTCTGTTGAAGGTGAGGGAAGACTATTCCCCTTACCTTGGTCTTTACATAGTAATAGTAATAATCATTGCTGTTATTTATGGAGCGTAGTACCTGGAACAGGCTAGTGGTGAGCCTTCCTCCTGTCAGGCCTGAGGGAAGCTACCTCTGCCATTCTTCCTCATGGAGGTTTTAGGCTCTGAGAAGCTGTTCACACCGGGATTGGGAGTATTCTTGAGTCTGTTTCCCCTGCCTTGGGGAGCGCTAGGGAAGTTTCTGCTAGAGCTAAGAACACTTCAGTCCTGGGGGACATTTTACAATAGAGATTTACTGAGCTTAGGCGCTTTCCACCAGGCACACCAGTTTGAGGCTCAGCCAGGCCTGTGGGCATATGGGCTAGGGAGAGAGGATTCCTGGAAGGAGAGATGGAAATATTCTGGAACCCTTTCCATCCCTCTCTACTTTGGCTGTTCATGCAGCAGCCGGCTGCGTATGCTGGACAGTTACCAGGAAACGCATCGGCTACCTGGGCTGGGCTGCACACAGGTGCCTGGTAAGGTCGAGGACACTGCCACCCTCTGTCCTGGGACACATCATTTGTTATGTAGCCCAATTATAATAAGGATGTTTAGTTATTCAGTAATTCATCCAGTGTGCATTTATTAAGCATTCACACACACACCAGGCCTTGTAGTGAACAGCACAGACATGGGCCTGCCTATGTGGTGTCTGAGTCTGGGGGAGCCCGCCCACAGCACAGCAGTAAGTGCTGGGGGCACAGGGTGGACAGGCACCCTGCGTTTGAGGAAGGGGAGGAGGCCAGTGTGCAGGGACCTGGGAGGATGGGAAAGTGTCCTCAAACCCAGCCCAGGGGGCCAGCTGGACCACTGAGTAAAGAATAGGCTTGATCCAGAGGCAGTGGGGAGCCGTTCGCCAGTAAGTGACAGGACCAGGTGATGGATGCTGCACCCTATGGTGGGTTCTGGTCTCTACAGGTACAATGCTGTCACCGGGCAGTGGCTGGAGGATGAAGTTCTGATCAAGATGGCATCTCAGGTGAGTAGATCTTCTAGCCCAGAAGGGCAAGACTAAGCAGGGTTTTCTCGAGTTGATTTCAGTTCATGTTCCCTCTCCTCCATATCCACTTTATTTTTTTAACTTTTGGGAATTCCTTACAGTATTGTATATGTAACTTTTTATAACAGATTTATTGAAATATAATTCACATGTCATACAACATACTGATGTGAAGTATACAGTTCAGTGGTTTTTAGCGTGTCACAAAGTATTGCAGCCATCACCACAATTGATTCCAGAACATTTCACTGTCTCCAAGAGAAACCCCACCGTAGCCATTACATCAGCACTGGGTTGCTGTCTCTGTGCCCAGCCCTGGGAAACCACTAAGCTGCCTTATGCCTCCATAGATTTCCCTATTCTGGTCATCCTATATCAAAATACCCTTCTTGTCACTCTTATTGAAAATCAGTTGACTATAAATGGTTATAGTTTTCTAAAATTGCAGGTTACCACCTATTGCTGAGTTGTAACCTGAATTTAATGGCTAGCCACCAGCCTTTTGAAAAAAGAAATAAACTAGAAAATAGACTAGAAAAAGAGGGCTTCCTGCATAGTGAGGGGAAGGAATGTTTTGTGAAACTTCCATTAGTGTATTGCACAGGCAGAAAAGCATATCGATCAGTGGGTTTCATGGAGTGAACACACATGTAAGCAGCACCCAGAGCAGGACACAGAGTGTCGCCAGCACCCTAGGAGCCCCTTCAGCCCAGTCACTACTTTTTCACACCTGAGAGTTAGCACCAGCCTGAATTTTGTCACCCTCGGTCAGTTTTGCCCATTTTTGTGTTTCATATAAATGAAGCCATATAGTAGGTGTGCTTTTTAGTATGGCTTCTTTTGCTCAACATTTTATCTATGAGCTTTGTACATGTTTTTGCTGGAACTGTAATATTTTCATTCTCATTGCTATGCAGTATTTCACCAAATGAATACATGTAATTTATTATGTTATTGATGGACATTTGGGTTCTGTTACAGATGGAGCTGTAAACACATCCCTTGGCACGCACTGTCTCCCCCACTACATTGCCCCCAGAACACCATCACCCCCTGGGAGTTCTTCCACTCAGCTGGGGTCAGGGAATGGGGTGCTCTTATTCCTGTGGCCTCCAGGCTTGGAAGTTCTGTCAGGCTTCAGTGCTAGAGTATAGTAGGGAGGGCCAGAGATTTTAGGATTGAGATGAGGTCCATTTGGTGGGTGCCATCCAAAGGAGAAATGTCCTCCTGACACAGGGTTGATTCTTGGTGGAGCATGGGGACTGACAACCCCTTCCTTGTGGTGTCTTTCAGCCCTTTGGCCGTGGAGCAATGAGGGAGTGCTTCAGGACGTAAGTGACAACCTGTTCTCAGGGTCCTGCCCAGACTACCTCAGGCTTCTAAGAGCAGGGTCCTTGTGACATTTCTGGCCTGGGAATGGAGTCCATGGCCTCTGCTTCTTGTAACTCATGTTCCTCTCCACCTGGTCTCCCTTGGACCACCACATGTTGGGCCTGGCTGTGGGGATAAACTCAGGGAGAACAAAGAGTATCCTACTCATCACCACTCTGGTTCTTTGAGGCCAGGGGCATGGGATAGGAGACCTTTACTAGTGTCCCTTAGGTCCCCTGCCCAGCTCTGTGAAGCATGCAGTGCAATAGGGAAACCCCTTCCACCTCCTGCAGCTTGTTCCTGGCTCAGCCAGGTGTCGTTGTCCTGAGGACTCAGGGCTGGATCCCTGGTGAGCCCAGTGCCCAGGCAGGCCCCTTGCTGCTTCTCTCCCCAGGAAGAAGCTCTCCAACTTCCTGCACACCCAGCAGTGGAAGGGAGCCTCCAACTATGTGGCAAAGCGCTACATTGAGTCAGTGGACAGGGACGTGTACTTTGAGGACGTGCGTCTACAGATGGAAGCCAAGCTCTGGGGAGAGGAGTATAATCGGCACAAGCCCCCCAAACAGGTGTGTGGCACTGTCCTTGCCACCTGCCCCCACCAGGGCAGCCAGGGGCAGTGTCAGGAGATGAGGGAGATGATGGCGGTGCTAGTCACAGGTTTTCTTCTTCACCATCTTAACTATAGTAGCTACTAACAACCACCACTTATCAAGCACAATGGACCAGGTGCAAAGAGTTGTTTATTCCTAAAAACAGAGCCTTCGGGTTGTTTGAGGTGGGTTGGAATGTTTGCATCTCATTTACAAGTAGGATCTAATAGGGTTTTTGTTTGCAAAGGACAGAAACCCAAAAAGGGAATATAATCCAAAACAACTTACAAACAACAGAAATTTATTACAGTTTTAGAGGTTGGGAAGTCTAAGATCAAGGTGCTGACATGGTCGCATTCTGGTGAGGACCCTCTTCCAGCAGCTTCTGGCTGTCTTCATCTGGTAGAAGGGGAAGGGACCTCTGTGGGTCTCTTTTCTAAGAAATCTCTTTCTGTTCATCAGAGCTTCACCCTCATGACCTAGTGACCTTCCACTGGGCCCAGATCCTAATACCATCACCTGTGAGGATTAAGATCACAACCTATAAATTCAGGGAGGGGAATACATTCAGGCCATAGCACGGGTTTACATTCTCAGAGGAAGAGGGGACACTGGATTCTGGGGACAGTTAGCAGTTCTGCCTCAGAATGCTGCTAAGTGATGGAGCTCTGGCAGGCTGGCTCCTCTCGATGCCTCTGCTCCTGCCTCTCGTCAGGGAGGCTGCCGCCAGGGCCCTGTCCACCCACCTGATCTGCCTCTCCCTCCACCAGGTGGACATCATGCAGATGTATGTCATGGAGCTGAAGGAGAGGCCTGGCAAGCCCCTCTTCCACCTGGAGCACTACATCGAGGGCAAGTACATCAAGTACAACTCCAACTCAGGCTTTGTTCGTGATGACAACATGCGCCTGACGCCACAGGTGGGGCCCCTGGAGAGAAAGGTCCCTTTGGGGAGATGGTTCTCACCCCTAGAGGCCCTCAAGCCCTGTGGGTCGTCCCAAAGGATATCCCATGCCAGCTCTGTCAGCCACCCAGAGGTTTCCACCAAGTTAAACAGAGCTCCTTCCTTTGTCTTTTCCTCTGAACAACTTCCCCTGTGCAGAGAAGACCCCCACCATGGGCAGAGCTGGGGTGTCCCAGTCTCTCAGAGTAGTGGCTGGCCAATGTCCACATAGCCTACAGCCTGGTCTCTTGTCACCTTTTTCTTCCTGTCCCCCACAGGCCTTCAGCCATTTCACATTTGAGCGTTCTGGCCATCAGCTGATTGTGGTGGACATCCAGGGTGTGGGTGACCTCTACACCGACCCACAGATCCACACCATGAAGGGCACTGACTTTGGAGATGGCAACCTAGGTAGTTGGGGAAAGCCGGCCCTTTCCATAGAGACCACACACCCCTCCCTCAAATCTCCCAGCTCTTTGTACAGCCAGCAAAAACAGGGCAAGTCAGCATATGGGCCTTGCCAAGGTTGTGGCGATGGGAGCCTTGGGACCCCAACTCTCCCCTTTTCAGCATGGTTTACATTTGCCCCTGTCACAAAGCAGAGCCACACCCCTGATACCACTGCTCTGTCCTCAGGTGTCCGGGGCATGGCCCTCTTCTTTTACTCCCATGCCTGCAACCGGATTTGCAAGAGCATGGGCCTCACTCCTTTCGACCTCTCGCCAACGGAGCAGGATGCGGTGAATCAGAACACCAAGCTGCTGGTGGGTGCCCTGTGTGAACCTTCTGGGACCGATGGTGTCCTTCTGCTGCTGGGCTAGCAAACATGCTTCACTGGGTGACAGCAGCCCCAGCCTGTGATGCTTAATTGAAGAGCATCAGGGCTGGAAGGACCTCAGTCCCATCCATGCCCCTCATCCCTCCCAAATCAGTGCACAAAGACTCCCTGAGTGTCCTACTAATAGAGTAACTGGGGTCTGCTTGATTTGGGACCATTTTTGACCACGGTGAAGAGAACAGATGCGTAGAGATTGCGAGAGAGGTGTATGGTGTGTGTGTGTTTGCGTGTGTGTCGACAAATAGCTAGACTAGACTTAGACCTGGCTCTCTGGGCCCCTCACTATCCTAGATGTGCCCACTCCACCCCCACTGCAAGAGAATATTGGCAAAGACCAGCTTGGGATTCTGAATATGAAGTGATACCTATTCCCCAGGTCAGGGCTGGGAAATGTGGTTAGTGCTTTGAGGGAGGCTGGCTGGCCAGTCCCTATCCGAGATGCCCCTTTGGCTTCATCCTGACTTAGTACTTTCAGATTTCCCACCAGTCCCTAAACAGGCATGTATAAGAGCCATAGGACCTCAGAGTTCAAAGCAACAACAGGCAATAGGAAGAGTCCCTCACTCCCCAGAGGGTGCCTTTGTGACATGAATGTCCCTGTTAATTCTCCAGCAATCAGCAAAGACCATCTTGAGGGGGACAGAGGAAAAGTGTGGGAGCCCCCGAGTAAGGACCTTCTCTGAGAGCCGGCCACCCTTGCTCCTCCACCTTTCAGAGACCTCTGGAGATGAGAACATGAACGACATGACCTTCAACTCTCTCCCTTCCTCCCCATCTTCAGCCACGTCACACAGCCAGAAACTGGACCTCCTCTGTAAGTGATTATTTGGTCCTTGGTCCTTGTTTCTTGGAGGGGACAGGCACCAGGTCTACAGAGCTAAACTGGCTCTCACTTAATCTTATAAAATCAGACACACTAACCAAAAAGATTCATGGCCCAGAGGGTTTTACAGGTGAGTTCTTTCAATAAATGTTCAAGATGCAGCAGGTCATCTGGATGCTATAAAGGCAACCCATATTATAGAAAATATGTTTCAGTGTGTCTTATGAAACTAGGAAAACTTGACAAAACACTGAAAAAGAAAACTATATTCAAACCTCACTTACAAATATATAATGCAGAAATTCTAAATAAGGTATTAACATACAAAGATTGGTAGTATCTTAAGGGAATCATCTGTCATGGTCCAGTAAGGTTTTCACAGGAATCTGAGGGTTGTTCAACATTAGAAAGTGGATTATTAGCATATGACTAGGTCAAAAGAGAAAAACAATAGTTATTTCTGAAGTTGAAGTGACAGTTTGCTGATGCTGTGGATGTGGGGTCTACAGGAAAGAGGGAGGCAAGGCTGATGCCAAGGTTTGGCCTGAGAACTGAAAGTATGGTGTAGCTATTTGTTCAGCTGGGGGGCTGTGGGGAACAGGAGACGATTCCGTGTCAAATGTTAAAAGAGCTTTTAGATATCTCTGCTGGAAGGCCTTGGGAACAGTCTGGAGCAGGAGTAACAAGCTGGTTCTTAAAAGGCCAAAGTAAATGTTTTAGGCTTTGTAGGCCACATGGTCTCTGCGTTTGCAGTCTGTATGCCCCCACAGACAATGCTCAAGCAAATAGGTGTGGCTGTCATTTCAATACTCCTTTTGTGGATGGACATTGAGGTTTGAATTTCGTATAATTTTCACATATCACAAGATGTTCTTTTGATTTTTTTCAACCATGTAAAAATGTAAAAACTATTGATAAAAACTATGTAAAAACAAGAGGTAAGCCAGGTTTGGCCTGGGTGGGCCTGAGGTGACGGGATCAGCAGAAAATGGTGGGTATTGAAGCCATCTGGGGCTCCCCGACTTGTAGCTCCTCACTGGGCCCCAAGTGTACAAATGGCCTTTCTTCCTTCACAACTGCACCTCATGAAGGCCCATGGTGGGTCATGCACACATGCTTACAAACATGTTACACAAGTATGTTTATTTGCATTATGACAACTCTGAGGAGGCATAGGGAGTAAGCTACTTGCTCAGGGCCCCACAGCTGGCAAGTGGCAGACTTGAAGAAAATTCTCAAGAAATAGCTGTGGACCCAAGTGCTGATAACATTCTCCTCCCTTTATTGCACCTTTCTTTAAAAATTTAAAATAAAGGCATGGCGACAGGTACAGTCAGCTCTAGGCCTTGCGAACTGTCTGGCAGTGGGCCCAGAGCATTGTCTGTCTCTATTTTCTCCCTGCCCAGATTGGCCTGTGCTCAGTGACCTCAATAACATGGCTCCCCGATATCATGACCATCTGGACAATCACCGGGTGAGTGGAGAGGGAAGGAGGGGCAGGGCAGGGAGGAGTGCACTCAGTCTGGTGGGAACTGAGGGTGAATGTGCAGGTACAGAGGTGGGCAGCCCAGGTCTGCCCCAGGCACTGCCAAGAGGGCATGGGGAGGAGTTGGGGGATACAGGTGAATCTCAGCCTCCTGCCCAAGGCAGCAGTATTTTTGGAAAGAGCTGGGTCCATTCCCCTTCCGGGAGGTGGTTAGAGAAGAGGGAGTCCAAGTCAACAGCAGTGTGGCCTTCTGGTAACTGCCAGGCTCAGCCCTGAGCTGGTTTGGCCACCTATGTGTGGACAGCTATGTTGGGGGGAAGGGGTTATGCTGTGTTCAGACTTGTCACTGACAGCACAATCAGCTGCGATGCTCTCAGGTTGGATAAACAGAACAGGTTCTTGGAGCTTCTGGGTGACTCAGTGGTAAGAAACTGAAAACATCATATTTGTATTCAGGCAAACACATCATGGTGTCAAGTTTAAAATTCTTGGGAATTTTAAAAACAGACTTTACAGAAATGTCCCACTTGCCCAGACCACAAGGATCATTAGATGGTTCCAAAGGTTCAAGTTTACTCTTGATTATTTTTCAGGATTCTTGAGGGGAAGGAAAAAAAATAATAGCGTTATTGTGGGCAAATGCTATGTTGAGGACTTGATAGATATTCTCAATTTATCCTGACAACAACCTACAATCTTACAAGGTAGATTTTTTAAAAAGATTTTATTTATTTATTTTCATAGAGATGGGAAGGGAGGGAGAAAGAGAGGGAGAGAAACATCAATGTGTGGTTGCCTGTCACGGTCCCCCCAACCAGGGACCTGGCCTGCAACCTAGGCATGTGCCCTGACTGGAATTGAACCAGAGACGTTTTGGTTCACAGGCCAGTGCTCAATCCACTGAGCCACACCAGCCAGGGCCTATGAGATAGATTTTTAAAATTCCTTTTATAATAAATTTTATTCTAGAATTGGAATAAATTTTAGAATTTCGGGATAGCTCATCCATTCTCATGGTTGAAAAGAAAAGGTACAAAGGATTGGCACAGTGAAATGTCTCGCTCTTGCCTGTCCCTCAGCCACCTGCTCCCTTTCCCCAAATTTACCACTCATGGGGCAGGACTCTCATTATCTGTGATTTAGAGATGAGGACACTGAGGCACACAGAGGTTGAGCCACTTGCTCCTGGTCACTTAGTGATGGAGCCAGGATTCAAACCCACCCTCTGATGGCTGCCCTTTGCCCCTGTTCCCCACCTCTGAGTGGGTGGTCCCCCCATTACTCAGATGGGGAGAACGAGGTTTAGAGAGGTTGGCTGCCCCGTCCAGGGACTCAGAGCTGGGGTTTGTATGAAACCCTCTATTGCTCAGCTTGGTCTTGATTCCAGAGGGAGGAATGGGGTCGGGGAGGGTGGCTCAAGGTCATGTGGTGGGTTGGGGTTGCAAGGATCAGGCTGTCTGGAGCTTCTGAGTATAGCCTGCAGTCCATTTTCAAAAACAGCCTTTCATTCCACTCCCCGAACAGGCAGGTGATCTATAAATAATACCTCAGTTTTAAAAATTGGAAAAAAATCAAATAATAGCCTTTTAGCTCACACAGAATAAAGGCCTTGAGGGAGACTGAGAGGGGAGTTTGTAGGCTTGTGGGGTGGAGGATCCCACCAAGGCAGGGGCCAGGGATTACATTGTGTACGGTTGCACTGACCCAGGTTTCACGTTTAAGCTAGTGATCCCAAGCTTCTTTTAAAAAGTATTTATATATTTATAAAAAGTATTTATATAAGTAGCCCTGGCTGGTGTGGCTCAGTGGACTGAGTGCCGGCCATGAACCAAAAGGGTTGTCAGTTTGATTCCCCATCAGGGCACATGCCTGGGTTGTGGGCCAGGTCCCTGGTGGGGGGCACATGAGAGGCAACCAGTCAATGTATCTCTTGTCTTATTTGCATGTTTGAAATATGTCTTAGTAGAATAAGGAAGGAAAGTAATGAAAGTATTAGCTGAATAATGATGTAGGTGACATGTAGATATGGCCAGAACTCAACATTGGTACACAAGTGATTATAGTTTTAGAGGTTGTAAATTATATCACTTTCCCTTTCTGAACAGATTTCAGATATGGAATAACAAAAAAAATGCCCAGGTTACCTATGCAGTTTTGAGAAAGGGCTTATAGTAAATATTGTTCCTGGTGCTGCATTTTTATCTATGGCTTATATCTCTGAAATCAGCCTTTAGTTTTTCTGCCCATGCATTGTTGAGCCACACTTAACAATAGCTCCTACTGTGTTCCCCACTATCAGTGTCATCCTCATAGCCTTTGACGTAGGTGCTGTAGTGAATCCCCATAGCTAAGGAAACTGAAGCTCAGAGAGGGTGAGTGGCTGGCGAATCGCAGAGCTCAGATTTGAGCCTGGGCACTCTGGCTCCTAAGCCCAAGCTCTTCACCACTACGTTCTACTGCTCCCTTGTCATCCAACCAGCAAGGGCAAAAGGAGGAGAATATTAAATGAGATGATGGGACAAAGGAGGGAAAGCACATGGCTGGGATGTCCAGATGCCACCACCACCAGGTACTCAGAAGACCACTGAGACCCTCAGGCCATCTTTTCTCCACAGGACTCTGAGAAGAGTGGGGACAGCGGATATCCCAGTGAAAAGCGGGGTGAGCTGGATGACCCAGAGCCCCACGAACATGTAAGAAACTCCTAGGAAATGAGACCAGAGTCTTCTGTTGCCTCATTGTCTAGAAGATAGAGAGGTAGGGAAAGTGAGAGTGGGTCATGAGAATGTAACAAGTAAATTACTAAATAAGATCATTTCAAATAAAGGTGAATGCACGGCAGAAGATAAAGCAGAGTAATGGGACCAGTAAGTGTAGTGGGGGAGGGGGTGGCTCCGACACAGGATTGAAAGTGGTTAAGCAGAGTGGATGCTGCTGGGTAATAAGCCAGAATACTGCTGGTATAGGTGGGAGGGCCAGCTCTGGCACGGGATCTGGCATTCCTAGGAGGACCCCCAAGATTTCTGAGGCACCTCCCATAGTGTCTTGGTAAGGGTGGCCAAAGGCAGTGTCATAGCTCTTTAAAGGTTTGGCCCTGTACCAAGTCAGTATCAAGACCAGTCTTGCTGGAGGCCTCTGGTCTCAGCTTTGTTACTTACTGCAAACAGAGATATGCGATGGGAGCTTTGGCTAGAGGAAGCACTTGGCCCAGTTTTCTGGGATCCTGTGCCTTTGAGTCAGGTCCACCTATGCACACAGGGAGAGCAAGAGGAGAGCTATGGTTGCCCCAGCACATCAGGCCTGCCTATTACCCAGCATCCTCTCTGCTTGGCAGGCAGAGTTCCTGCTTTCCCTGGTGGGGGTCGAGCTGGTTGCCTGAGAGGAGGGTACCTGGGAGGCTGGATCAGTTTCCCAGGAGGAGGTTCTTGGCCAGACCAGTTTTGGGGAGGAAGAGCTGCTCTTTGGGTCACTCTATTTTCTTTGTCTGTCAGGGCCACTCAAACAATAACCAGAGGTACTCGTCGGATGAAGACAGCCTGAGGAGCTCCGGACAGGTAGTGCTCCTGAGGAACCCTTGTAATGCTTTGTGCTTGCCTTTCCAGGCTGTCTTTGTTTCTCCTCCCTCATGTCTGCAGCCTACCCAGATGCTTCACATCTCCAAAGAGAAGATTTCACAAAGGAGCCAATCCCCATGGCAAATAATTTTTGAGCCTTTGCCCTGGGTGGGACAATGGAAGACCTTTGGGGAGGATTAGGGATATCAGGATCACCTGTCTTGCAGGGGCGTTTAAAACAACCATAGCTCACATGTTAAAGCCATGCCAATGTAAGTGCCTTGTAGTGTTAACTTACTTCGGACAGCTACCCAATGAGACAGGCTAATGTCACTCACTCCCATTTTACATAGGAGAAAATGAGGGTCTTGAGCAACTTCCTCAGGTTAGCAGTTAGTGTTTCCAACGCGCATCTCAGGTGATCATCACCGTCTTCCAGGTGTGGGAAGAACCAGCCCTTAGGAACACTGTGCTCTTCTCTAGTTGGTTCTGACACACAGCCGAACCTCTCACCTTCCAGCCTTCGCTAAAGCAAGTCACTTTCCCACCTGCAATGTCATTCCTCCTGCTGTGGTCATATCTCCTCCAAGCCTGCCTACTCTCCTGGACTGGATCCCAGTTGCACCTCCAGCACGTCATCTTCCCTGATCACCTCAGCAGGCTTGACTCCTGCTCCCTTAGAATAGACTATGTGCCACGTGTTATTCCTCAGTTGGGTCAAGGGCTCAGCATGGAATGGGGCAGGGTGGTTCCCTGCCCCATGGCACCATCAACATTCTGAGCTGGGCCATCTTTTGCTGTGGGGGCTGCCTTGTGTGTTGTAGGAGGTTTGGGGCACACACAGCTACCTGGCCCTCTCCTGTGAGAGCCTCTAAATAGGGGTGTGTATCTGGAAGACATTTCTGAAAGCACCCAATTGATGCCCAGAGGAAAGCAAATGGATTTGTAAGGCCTAAAGTCAGACATCTTGTGCCTTGTGTGGAGAGCTGGCCAATGGGCAGCTTAGGGTCCAACCTCCCCAACCACATCCAGATTGATAAATGAGGGAAACACTTCTTTGAACTGCTGTGGTCCATTCTGCTGGCTTTTGTGTCTTGTCGCTGTCATTGCCCTTCAGCAACATGAGCTGATAGTATTTGACACCACAGGGTTCACTGCCCACCTTGCCAACCAGCCTTGTGTAGTAGAAGTTGCTGACAGCTGGTGACAGTATGACCATCCCCAGCCCCTGGCTTCTCTGGCCTAGAAAGTCACCATGCCTGGTTCTCTCCTTCAGGTCTGTGTGGAGAAGTGGAATCTTCTCAACTCTTCCCGCCTCCACCTGCCAAGGCCTTCGGCTGTGGCCCTGGAAGTGCAAAGGCTTAATGCTCTGGACCTGGAAAAGAAAATTGGGAAGTCCATTTTGGGGAAGGTATCAGTGATGCCTGTTTCAGAGCCCTTTCTGCAATAACCCAGTTCTCACCTCCTCCACTCATTGGTTCCTCCTGCAGGCTGGGTGGGGGCCCTTGAGTGCAACTTTGGTCTCTCAGACCACCCGACCAACACCCAGGTCTATGTGGCAGGTCCATCTGGCCATGGTGCGCTACCATGAGGGTGGGCGCTTCTGTGAGAAGGATGAAGACTGGGACCGAGAGTCGGCTGTCTTCCACTTGGAGCGTGCGGCTGACCTGGGCGAGCTGGAGGCCATTGTGGGCCTGGGACTCATGTACTCACAGCTGCCCCACCACATCCTGGCTGATGTCTCTCTGAAGGTGAGAGGGGCCTGGTACCCAGCCGGATGGCCTCTGTCAGCCCACCATTCCCCCAGGCCTGGGGGGTTTATGCGTGTCACAGACAGTTCCTGATCACCAGAAGGGGCCAAGTACTCCTAAGTGAGGTGAAACTGGTAGAATTGGTCTCTGCCCTTGGGGAATGAGTGGAAGGCGACAGTCCCATTTCTACGTAATTATGACATCACCAGAAGAGGTGATGGACATGAATGAGGGAGGGCCCTAACTGGGGTTCCCAGGGGTCAACACCTGCTTCTTCATAGCTGGTTTCGGTGGTGTCCTTAGGGGCTAGAAAAGAGCTCAGCACACAGTAGATGCTCAGTATGTGTTGGTGAAATCAATGAATAAAGTGATATCTAAGTTAGACATAAAGGCTGAATGGAATTATAAGAGGGGAACAGTTCAGGCAGAGGGAACAGCATGTGTTCAGTCCCAGAGGTGACAGATAGGATGGCTGATCTGAGACAGGAGGTGATCAGTGTGATCAGTACTACTAGAGCACAGGGCATATGGGGGTGGTACAGGAGATGAGGCTGAATCTGGGTCTGAAACAGCAGGATGTGGACGTGTGGGGAAATCCTTGGTCCATGGGCACAGTGAGGAAAGGACTGAGTCCACAGGTCCTGGCTGGGCCTGCGAAATATTATCTACCCCTTGGAGAAGTTGAGAGGCCCTCCCAAGCATGTGGCCCCAGTGTATCTGTTCCCATCCTATCATGTGGATGGGCTGGGGTCGTGGATGGACAGGTGGCTGGGCAAGGCTGGGCTCAGCCTGGGCCCAGGGCACCAGCACTCCTCAGTGGGCCTGGATGTGGCCCATTGGGTAGGGGATCTCAGACCAGAAGAAGGTGTGAAGACACTCCAAAGTACTTTATTTAACTTTTTGAACAAGGAACACATTTATGTGATTAATTTTTTTTTCTTTAAAAGCTTAGTTTGTTGTATAGAATTCCATAGTCTATTAGTTTCCTAGGGCTTCCTTAACAAATGACCACAAACTGGGTGGCTTAAAACAACAGAAATTTATTCCCTCACAGTTCTGGAAACTAAAAATGCAAAACTAAGGTGTGTCTGCAGGGCTGTGCTCCCTCCTTCTCTCTTCTAGCTTCTAGGGTGTGCTGGCAACTACAGTGTCCCTTGGCTTTTATTGGTTTGGCCAAAAAGTCTGTATTTTTTTTCCATGAAACATGACACATTTTCTATTTTCTGAATAACTTTATAGATTTGGATATTTTGAGAAGGTCAACTGTCTCCTGTGTAGTATAACATTTGATTATTCTCAATCAATGTTTCAATTCAATCACTATCAACTTCAACTTGTCTACACAACCGTGGAGCATTGTCCAGTGAGAAATCTCCAGCGCAAAACTTCGCAAACCACTTTTGACACATTGGATCAGTCATAGCACCTTCTCTATATACTGCACAAATAATTTTTCTTTCATTTCGGTTGTGATTTTACCTTTCTTGAAATAGTAAAGCATAATATGCCAAAAATATTGCTTCTTCCATCTTCAATATTAAAATGGCTACACAAAAATTCACCAATTTTTATGTTTCTTTTTAAAATGCACACTGACATGACAGCTGTTACAATAAGTTAAAGACAACTAAGTGCTACTAAAGCAATTTTATAGAAAAAACAAACGAACTTTGGCCAACCCAATAGATTTCATCTCTCCAGTCTCCATGTCTGCCTTCACATGGCCTCTGTCCATTTCCATCTCCGTCTCTTCTCCTCTTAAAAGGACACCAGTCATGTGGGGTTCAGGAACCTCTCTACTCCAGGATGACCTCATCTTAATTATTAACATCTTAACATCTGCAAATATCCTGTTTCCAAATCAGGTCCCAATTTTGAAGTTCTGGGTGGACATGAATTGGGAGGGACACTGTTTAACTCGGTACGAAGAGTTTCCTTACAGCAGCACAGAGTATTTTCACCCTGTTTTTTTCTTTAGTTAGCATACCACACACACTCACCTAGGCCTAGGTTTTCTCACTGGACGGCATCCTGTAGACATTTTTCCTCAGTAGTATAAAGTGTCCTCATTCTTTTCAACAGCTGCATAATGTCTCATTGCACGGGTGCCACCTGCTTTATTTAACCTTTGCTCCGTTGATGGACACTTGGGTTTGTTTCATTCTTTGGATATCACAGAAATTGCTGCAGTGGCTAACCTTGTGCACATGAAGTTGAACTTCGTAAAACTACTGTTTTTGTGGGTCAAGAAAGGTAGACTGTTGACAGTGTCATATGGTTCAGTCATGTAGATTATTTGGCATATGGGCAAAAGATAATCCACAACTGTTTTCATTTCCTGTTTTAGATGGCGAGGGGTAGGCTGGGTTCTGGGAGGGGATTTTGATAGACCGATGACTTGTCTATCTCCTACCTCCTTGCTCCTTGACAACAGTGATGCATATTGCTTATTCAACCAGTGGTGTGCCGATAAGTGTTTACCAGTTGGCTCTCGGGGGTGGGGGTGGGGAGGAAATGTATGCATATATATATACTACATTTATTATAAACTTTACTGATATAAAAAATGTGGGGCACTGGGATGGCGAACACACAGTACAATATACAGATGATGTGTTATAGAATCGTACACCTGAAACTTACATAATTTTATTAACCAGTGTCACTTCAGTAAATTCAATTTAAAAAAGACTGGAGCATATAATTTACAAACAACAATATATATACTCTTTATTGTAAATTACATACAGTTAGTTGATTCTCACAGATTGCTTTCACTACTTATTGTGGGACTTTATATCTGTTACCCACTTATGGTTGCGATTGTTGGAGGTATGACGTTTTGACATAAATATTGGTCATTGTAAATATTGGTTGATACTTTCTTTCATTTACTTGAGTAAGATGGAGGTGAAATAAGGAAGACCTCTGTCAGAACTGGAACTTCATTTATTTGCCGCTGATATGAGCAACTTCATTGCTGGTAATACTAAAAAAACTTTTCTTCAATTTCCTGTGTTAGTCACAGTATAATGGCTACAGACACAATATGCTTCTAAGTTAATCTGCATTAGGAATATTTTCTCATCTCCCTTTCAACCAGGACAATCAGATCTTGATCTGTAGCATTTTCTGCTTTCTGTGGTGTAAAGGCTCCTGCTGTGGCCATTTTCACAGTACCAATGAGACATCACTGAACATGGAACTGGGAAAAGACCAGTGGCTCTCAACCAGTCGTTTCGCCCTTTCTGTCTCCAGGGAACACTTAGCAATATCGGGAGACATTTTTGGTTGTCACAACTCTGGGAGTGCAACTGGCACATAGTGGGCAGAGGCCAGGGAGGCGGCTAACATCCTGCAAGGCTCAGGAGTGCCCCACAGCACAGAACAATCTGATATAAAATGTCAGTGGTACTGAGGCTGAGAAGCTCCGCAGTGGATAGAAGTAACTTCAAGAGCATAGGTAATAAGTAATACAGAGTAAAATATTTCGAAAGTGGTGAGTTTTGAGTAATTGTTACCATTCCTATAATTTTAAGTTATCAAAATTTCATTTTTAATAATAGCTTGCAGAATTCCTGGAAATTTCAGTCGGCTCTCCTGACCAGTAGAGCCAGCTCCAGCAGGCCACTGCACCTGTCACAGAGCTCAGTCCAGTGAGGACACTCAACGGCTTTGAGGCCTGAATGAAGGAAATTTGGGCCCAGGATGAGTGGTAGGGCCAGGGCCAGCAGATATGCCTCTCTCGGAGCCCCTGGTAGATCTCCTTGTGATCTCAGACTGCACACACTAGTGCCTAGGACCTACTTTGTAAGAAGGCTCGGGAGCAATTCCAGTTTCCTCAGCTGCAGGAATCCCACAGGCCTTGCTGCTCCATACAGACTGTGGCAGCTTCCCCTAGCAGGAGTGTGGTTGGACAGAATGTTGCAGTCAGGGCAGGGCAGACAGGAAGGAAGTGAACTGAGTTTAAGCAGGCTTGTGGCTTAGCAAGGAAAACAGTGGCTTTGTGTCCTGAGAGGCTGCTGTGCTCTAGAAAGCTTGTCTCCCACTTTCCCCAGTGCCCTCATTTTGGGGGCTTTTTGTGTTGTCTTGTGAAGACATGCGTCCCTCACATGTTTGTTGACTACCTTCTATACTCTGGACACTGTCCTAGCTCCTTATTCATGACAGCAAGCTTTTCAGGCAGGGAAGGGTATAGTACAGGTAACAACAAATGAAAATGTCCAGCAGAATTAAAATAACTAACCTTTACAGAGCACTTCCTATGCCAACTATTATTCAGAACTACTGAGGAGAAAATCTGACAGGGAATGTGATCATTAGTGACTGGACAGGCCTGTGTATTAGGACACAGTTTCCAGTTGCAGGAAGGCTGGGAAGTGTAGTCTGTCGCTCGTCAGCCATGTGCCAGTGAAGTATGGTGAACGAGAATGGATATAGGGGACACCTGGTCGTCTTTGCCACACTTCCTGAAGGTTGAAAAGGACCTCGTAGGCTGATATGAGGGCTTTGGATTGGTCTCTGAGTACGATAGGAAGTCTTGGAGATACTTTGATAGAGTAATGTGACCTGACTGGAGCTTCAAAGGCATCTCTGGCTGCTGCTATGGAATAGGTCTTTGCAGAACAATGGAAGCTGGTAGGAATGCAGCCACTATGGAAAACAACCGGGCAGCTCTCAACTTTTACGTGACCCAGCAGTTCCACTCCATGGCGTACATCCAAGAGAATAAAAACATACATCGCCCTGGCTGGTGTAGCTCAGTGGATTGAGCGTGGGCCTGTGAACCAAACAACCGCAGTTTGATTCCCAGTCAGGGCACATGCCTGGGTTGCAGGCCAGTTCCCAGCAGGGGACGCATGAGAGGCAACCATACATTGATGTTTCTCTCCCTCTCTCCTTCACTTCCCTAAAGATAAATAAATAAAATCTTTAAAAAAATACACCCCCATTAAAAAAAAAAAACTTGTACATAAATTTTCATAGCAGTATAATTCTAAAAAGTAGAAAAAAGCAAATGTCCATCAACTGATGACTGGTGATTGAATAAAGGAAATGTGGTATAGCCACATAATAGAATGCTATTTGGCTATAAAAAGACTGAAGCACCGATAGATGCTACAACATAAATGAACCTTGAAAACTTTGTGGTGAGTGAAAGAAGCCAGTCACATGTGGTATGACTACATTTATATTAAGTGTCCACAATAGGAAAATCCCTCGAAACAGATGGTAGATGGGTGGTTGCCTAGGGTTGTGTAGGATGGGGCAATTGGGAGGTGGCAGTTAAGGGGTATGTACGGTGTTTTGGTTGTTTGAAATTATTACAGTGATGGTTGCACATTTTGTGAATATATACTAAAAACTAGTGAATTGTACACTTTCAAGGTGATGAATTGTATGGTATGTGAGTTATATCTCAATGAAGCTACTGAAATTTTTTTAAAGAGTGGATATAGAAAGCCCTGTTGGAGGCAGGGGATGATGTGGCTTTTTGGAAGAATCAGAGCAGACAGAGGACAATGAGCAAGACAGAGCTAAGCTTTCCATCTCCCTCTCCTGATAAGAATCCAAGGAACTCATTGCACGATATGCAATCGTGCAAGGAGTCCCAGTCTAGAGCTCCCAAACAATTCAAGAAATGGGGAGAAGATTTATCAGTGAGACCTCGCAGCCCCTCCAACCTCATTCCCTTTTCTTTTCTCCTCTCTGGTTCATATTGACAGGAGACAGAAGAAAATAAAACCAAAGGATTTGATTACTTACTGAAGGCAGCTGAAGCTGGCGACAGGCAGTCCATGATCCATGTGGCACGAGCTTTTGACACTGGCCAGAACCTCAGCCCAGACAGGTACTGTGGCCTCTGCTCACATGGAGCTGGTGGGAACCTGGGCTGCAGGTGGGAGCTTCCCCCTCCAGTATCCGTACTGACCTGGGTTCCAGGCTGGGCTCCCCACTGAGTTCCAGTCCAGTGACCATGGGAAAGTTATTTTTACCTCCATGGCCTCAGTTTCTTCATTGTGTAAAATGGGAATAACAGAACTTGCATCCTAGGATTGTTGTGTGAAGGTTAAATGAGGTGATGCCTGTAATTCTCACTGTGCCTGGCGCATAAGGCACAAGACACATGGCCGCCACCTTTCAGCATTGGGTACAGAGTGGTTGTTCCTAGATGTTAGGGTAATGGGTGATTAGAATTTACTCTTCCTACTTTTATTTTTGTTATTTTTCACTTCCAGAGGGGAGGGAAGGGGAGGGAAGGAAGCAAGCTCCGGGGTGAGCTCAGGCCTGGTGTGAGTTTTCCATAGTGGCTTTGGGATACCTGAAGGCTACAGCTCTGCAAGCGCTAACTCTTTTTCAGTTATCACTCAGGCTGAGGTGCCAGGGCTGCTTTCTGGAGTGGGAGGAAGAGAGCATGACCCAACCTCATCTCATCTCCTTGGCTTGGTAGTGGGATATCCCAGAAGTCCAGACTGAGCAGAGGACAGTTGGGGGAATTGACCCATTGCTGACCCTCTTTGGTTCCCCTTAGATCTCAGCTACCCACTGCTGTCCTCGGGAGCCTGTGGCTTTCTAGAAGGGAGCAGGGTGAGCACATTCATGTAAACCTCCAGGGTTGGAGCAGCCTGGCAGTTCTCTCCTTTGTGTCAGGGTCTCATCTTCCTCTCACTGGGTTGAGAAGGAAAGTCAAGATAGTGGCTCTGTCATATCAAGCTCTTAGGGTCTAAAACATGTAGACATGTGACATCCTTCCTGTACATATCATGCAAAAGGTATCAGACACCTGTTGTACCATTCCCTTATATTTGGACCACTTTTTCACTGAGAATAAGAATTGGGGCTTCTGTGTGTCTGTAGTCCAGAGCTTCACATAGGGCCTGTCTCAGTATTGTTGAATGAATGAACCAACACATGTCTTTGGACAGGAAGGGCAGGGATGTTTGGCCCCCGTTTTATGGATGAGTAAACTAGTTCTGAGAAGTGAAGGGACTTGCCCATGGTCAAAGATCTAGTAGTGGCAAAGTTAAAACCTAGGTCTTCTCACTTCTCGTCCAGTGGACTACCTACATGGCCGGTTTCATAGTGGACTCAGAATTATACTAGCATGGAGGGGAAGTAAATAACAAAGACACAATGTGATTGTGTCAGATCAAAGGCCAGAGTAGAGTGCAGTGGAGAAGCACAGTGTAGGCAGGGGTTGCTGGACCTAGGCACCTAAAAATCTTTGCTCTGTGTGTTTGCACGTTCCTTGTCTCCTTTTTCTTTGGCATGATAGTTTATTTGTTGTTGATTTGTAAGAATTTTTGATATATTAATGCTAAGAACTATTTGGTGTGTAAGTTGCCTTAAAACATTTTTTAAAGATAACTACCATAGATGTGGGGGCAGGGGATGGCACATGTGCCATTCAATGACAGTTGTTTACTGGGTTTGGGGGTACATTGATTTTTAATATTTATGTAGTTAAAATCTATCAAAGTTTTTTTAAAGGTTTTATTTATTTACTTCTTAGAGAGAGGAAAGAGAGGGAGAGAAACATCAATGTGGGAGAGACACTATGTGCAAGAGTCAGTGTGCAAGGCTGCCTCATGCACGCCTCCAACTGGGGACCTGGCCCATAGCCCAGGCATGTGCCCTGACTGGGAATCAAAACTGTGACCTTTTGGTTCACAGGCTGGTGCTCAATGCGCAGAGCCACACCAGCCAGAGCTATCAACATTTTGTTTTTTTTTTTTAGTTGCTACTGTAGTCATTTTCTTATTCTTCTTCCTCATTCCAAGCAGCTCCAGCTTCTTCTATTCAGGGAGTATTAATTGAGGGCCACTCTAGATAACGCAGGGCCCCAGGGAGGCTCCAACTTGCATCTAAGGGGTTTCCACCTTCTCAGAAGTTACCACCTAGTTGGGCAAGGAAAA
>PVKM010009747.1:0-36207 GCA_004027735.1 Carollia perspicillata | reverse complement strand
CCTCCCACACTCCTCTCCCATCTGGCAACCATCAAAATCCTGTCTGTATCCATGATTCTGTCTCTCTTCTTCTCGTGTCCTTAGTTTGTTTTTTTAGATTTAATTCTTGATAGATATGTGTTTATTGCCATTTTATTGTTCATAGTTTTGCTCTTCTTTTTTTTCTCAAATAAGTCCCTTTAACACTTTATGTAATAATGGGGGTGCTGTAAGGAGAAGAGAAAGAGCAAGAAATTGGAAATGTATTTGAAAGAATAATGAAAGAAAACTTCCCTAATTTTGGTGAAGGAAATAGACATGCAATTCTAGGAAGCACAGAAAATCCCAAACAAGCTGGATACAAAGAGGCCCACTCCAAGTCACATTGTTATTAAAATGCTAAAAGTTAAAGGTAAAGAGAGAGTCTTAAAAGCAGCAAGAGAAAAACATTAAGTTACTCACAGGGGAATTCTCATGAGGCTCTCAGCCAATTTCTCAAAAGAAACTTTCAGGCTAGAAGAGACTGGCAAGAAATACTCAGTCATGAAAAGCAGGGACCTACAGCCAAGATTGCTCTACTCACTAAAGATATGTAGAATTGAAGGACACATAAAGAGCTTCCCAGACAGGGAAAAACTAAGGGCATTCATCATCTTTTTGATAATAGTAATCCTAACAGATGGGAGGTGATAGCTCATTGTGATTTTAATTTGCATAATCCTGATGACTAGTGATGTCGACCACCTTTTCATGTGCTTGATAACCATTTGTTTGTCTTCTTTGGAAAAATGTCTATTAGGAATCTTTGCCCATTTAAAATTGGGGTATTTATTTTTTGCCATTAAGTTGTATGCATTTCTTTTTTGTCGATATTATTTATTTATTTAATTTTTAGAAGGAGAAGAAGGAAGGGGAAAAGACAGGGAGAGAAACATTGATGTGAGAGAGAAACATCCATCAGTTGCCTCTCAGACAAGCCCTGATCAGGGACTGAACCTACAACCCAAGCACATGGCCTAACTAGAAATTGAACTGGCAACCTTTTGTTTTGCAGGACAATGCCCAACCAACTGAGCCACGCCAGTCAGTGCCATAAGTGTTTCTTGTATATTTTATATATTAATCCTTATTAGCTATGTGGTTTGTAAATATTTTCTTCTATTGCCTTTTCATTTTGTTGATAGTTTCCTTTGCTGTGGTGAAGCTTTTTAGTTTAATGTAGTCCTATTTATCTCATTAAAATAACAAAAGAAACCTTTATTGCTTCCAAGACTTAGATAATTCTAAGGGTTTTAGAGCTCTGTGTCAAAAACAGATTTAAAGCAAATATATATTTTTTATCATATATCACAATGTCACAACCTCTCAGTTCAAGAATTTTTTCTAATGTACTGCTTTTGTTTTTATCTTCATGTGTGTCAACCTCAAATAAAACATTTGACTAATTATAAAAGCAAAGTTGAGTTTATTTGGGAATAGCAGAAAATTGCAATTCAGGACAAACAAGCTATAATGACCATAAGGAAGTCCAAAGAACAAAAGAGAGGAGCTTGTCTTTATAGAGAAAAAGAGGGGAAGGTGTGGAGGGGAGTGGTTTTGGCAGAGAGTCCATTGTAAAAGAGGGAGAATGTAGGTGGTGACAATTTCTTATTGTCTGAGCTGTAGTGGCTATCATTAGCTAGGATGTTGGTAGGCAAGGAGAAAAATCTTCCTTTCTCTTTCTGTGAAATATAAAAGACATTTTTTCTTATTATAGTTTGTCCAGAAATGATGAGTGGTAGAGTGTGAGAGCTTCCCCTACAGGGGTTCTTGATTTTAAACGCAGTTTAAAAGGAAAACTTTACCTCGGTTTCCTTAGTTTTGTTTTATTTTGTTTTTTTGAACATCCTGAATTATAATAGTTTGTTTAATTTTTCTCTTATCTCAGTAAAGAAAGTATGTTGTAAGGTAATGGTTATGTTAATTAGTTTGAATGTGGTAATTATTATGCAAGTTATAGCAAAACATCATATTGTACACCTTAAATAAAAACAATTTTTTATTTGTAAATTATATTTCAATACAGCTGGAAAAAATTTCAAAGCATGCAAAGCTCCGAATTTGTCTCTGAGTACAGCTTTATCTACATCTTTGAAATTTTTATTTATAGTCTTACTATGATTTTCTAATATTTCATAAATATACATTTCATAAATATACATTTGATTTCCATTATGCTAACCAAATTATTTAGTAAAGGGTTTTTGTTTTTGTAAAGTCAAATTTCTGATTGACTTTAATGTGATCTTTTTTAAATGGTGTAGTTATATTTCTTCGTTAAAGAAATATGCCTTCTAAATTTTCTGCACTGGAGAATTAATAAAGTTTTTCTTATGCTTAGTCAAGTCAACTTTTAAAACTTCTCCAGAACTCGGCCCTGGCTGGTGCAGCTCAGCGAATTGAGCGCAGGCCTGCAAACCAAAGCATCACCAGTTTGATTCCCAGTCAGGGCACATGCCTGGGTTGCAGGCCATATTCTCAGTATGGGGTGTGCTAGAGGCAACCACACATTGATGTTTCACTCCTTCTCTTTCTCCCTCCCTTTTCCATCTCTCTAAAATAAATAAATAAATAAAAATTCTCCAAAACTATTATTCCCCTGCAAATCTTACATATTTCTAAAAAATTGTAGTTCATACATTTTGCCCTTAATATCCATGACATATATTCATTGTGCATTTTACCCTTTATAATTAAACATAGGCTCTTTTCCCATTACTTTCTGTATTGAACTCCACTTTTAAAATATTACAATCATTGCTGTCTTTTTTGTCTATTAAGCATTTTGTTTAAAGAAAAGAGTTTACAGCAAGTACTATCTAAAAATTTTTAGGTAGTTTTTAACCTATTTATTACTGCAATAACTATATGTATATCTTATTTCTGTCCTGTTGTTTTTTGATGTTATAAAAATGCTTCTTTTATTTTTTTATTTAGTATGTCAATTGTATTATCATTGATTTTTATCCTCTTAATCTCTTTTACTTTCCAAGTCATACTTTAAACTATTTTGTTTGAATCATTATTTTAAATTATTAGAGTTAAGAAATATCTATTTGATCTCCCCCTTGACCACTGAGAACATTAACAGCATTGGTATAATATGTTTTTTCCTCCTGCCTTCTCAATCTGTGGTGATTTTCTGCATTACCTACTATTTTTAAGATGCGGTTACTTATTAGTTTTTACCTTATACTTCTCTTTAAAGTAATTTCTAGGACTTCCATTCACTTTTTAATTATTTTATGAGATATTTAGTCTAAATTCCATTTTTCCATGGTGTTAAAATTTATTGACAATTCCAATGTAAGAGTTTATCTACCTTGTCCTGAATACCTATGTGCTCTTTTCTTCTGACTTGGTACAGCTTTCTAAATTTCCCCAGCTTTTGGTTAGCAATTTGAATGGAAAAGGTCATACATACCTCCAAGAGGTAAATGGATGAATTGTTTCATAACTGCCCCTCCACATGGAGAAAACAATGTCAGATATACACTTTATACCACAATACCTGAAGGCATATTGCAGATTGTTTAGAGACCTAAATGTAAAAAGTGAAACTATAAAGCTAATAGACAAAATTATAGAAAACCATTTTTGTAAGCTTGGCAATGGGAGGAATGTCTTAAACAAAAACCATCAGAAGGTAGAATATTTATGGTTTTGATTGCATGAGTAATAAGTGTTTCTATTCAGAAAAGACACCATAAACAAAATGAAAACATAGATTGAAAAAATATTTGGCCTCTCAAAAACTAATTAGAAACCAAGATAATTCAAAGGGGAAAGAATAATCTTTCAACAAATAGGTCTGTAACAACTAAATATCCCCAGGCAAAACAATAAAGTTGGACTGCTTACTCATACCATACACAAATATTAACTTAAAATGGATTATAGATCTAAATATAAGAGCTAATACAATAAAAGCCTTATAAGAGTGCCAACAAATTTAAAAAGTTAAAAAATAAAATAATCGTTGATTTTTTTAAAGCCTTGGAGAAAACAATGGAGTGAATATGACTTTAGATTAGTCAACAACTACTTAGCTATAAGCCTAAATAACAAGGGAGAAAAGGAAAGTAGCTAAAATTTCAAACATTTTTTCTTCAAAGGACACTATCAAGAAATTGAAAACATAATTCACAGGATAGGAAAAATATTTGCAAATCATATATCTTATAGATATCTGATAAGAAACTTAAGTCCAAAATATATAAAGAACACTTACAATTCTACAATAAAAAGACAAATAACCCACTTTAAAAATGAGTAAATTATTTTAATAGACAATTCTCTAAAGGAGAAAACTAGCCATCAAATCCACAATGACATACAACTTCATCCCCACCAAGATAGCTATAATAAAAAATGTAGATAATAACGAGTGTTGGCAAGAATGTGGGGAAATTGGAGCTCTTATACTTTACTGGTAGGAATGTCAATTGTGCAGCTGGTTTGAAACACAATTATATAATCATCTTGCAAATGTTGTTCTGGAGATATAATGTATAGATAGCATGGTAATTCTAGTTAAAAGTATTCTTTCATATACTTGAAATTTGCTAACAAGGTAGATCTTAAGTGTGCTCTCACACACATACAGAAAAGTAAACAGTAAGTATGGGGTGATGGATACGTTAACTAGCTTGATTGTAGTGTTCACTTCAAGGTGTATGCACATATCAAAATCAAGCTTTGTAAACCTCAAGTATATACAGTTTTAATTGTCAGTTATATCCCAATAAAGCATAAAAAAGAAAAAAACAGAGAGAGCTCATCTTCCGGTTTCTTCTGGGATTCCCAGTATGTGACGATCTTCCTCACTATGCCCCGGTTCTTCCTCTGCCTGTTCGTTAATGTTTGCACCTTGGTGCTCTTCCTCTCGATGTTGATATCCAGGCAAATGACTTCAGATATTACTTTAATACAACTAATTTCATGAAATATAGGCCAGAATTTCCAAAATACCACCTGTGGATCTGCCAGCACCAGCAGGACCTCAAACTGTAAAACTTTCTTTTCTGACTTCCTCCTGTATTATTCTCTCTCAGCAAGACTACTCTAGTCACTTCAGCTAGCAGCATTGCTAAGGCATCTTGGCTTTCACAATGTACACTCAATGGCCAAGGAGTCATTTTTATTATACATCCCAGAATCTTCTAGTATCCAGCTGCTCCTCTTCATTCCCACTGTGACCACTCTAACTGCATTGCCTCTCTAATGGACTGTTTCTATCGTCTCAGCACTGGCACGACAACAGATAGCTCTGTTTTGGCAAGTCTTTGAGTCAAGTTATCAAAAATACTTCTGGAAGTAAAATATGAAAGTAAAAGTAGGAATTAGAATAGAAATAAAACCCTAGGGCGGGAAATTAGGGGACAGACCTATAAATCCCATTTTCAGGGAGATTAATTTGTAACTATGCTCTTCCATGCAAACAACGGCAAGTTTTATGCTTCCTGTGCATGAGCATGTCACTCTCTTACACACTTATTTCCAGCCCTTATCAATTCTATTTCCTAGTAGGAATGCTCTGCTTCAAAACAGCCCTTCTCCTCACTATCTTGATTAACTTTGTCATGTTAAACTAATACTTTCCTAAAGGAATTTTCCTGGCTTCCATTTCTTACCTGTCATTCAAAATTTAAAAATCATATTCTTTAAAACAGAGGTATCATTTTTCACCTATTAAATAGACAAAAATAAAAGACTGATGTTATGCAGGTGAGGGGGAAAGAGCTCCATCTCCACAGGACTGCAAACAGGAGCAATTTATTAGAGGCTGATTTTGTAAATCCAATAATGCTTTTTAAATATGCATGCCATTTGACCCAGGGATACTATTTTAGAACTATATCCTACAGAATTGCTTGCATAGGACACCAAGAATGTTCTTTGTAGCATTCTTCACAGGAGTAGAAATTTGAAAACTCACTTCAAAGGACATCAATGGGGAATAATAAATTATGACACATATATATTATATGATATTATTCACAATTTTTAACTTTAAAAAATAGACCTATTTTCACTGGTATGGAAGTATACCGATGAATAAAATATACAGAATAATTTTACTTTATTGTAAAACAAAGGGTAACAAAAATGCATATTTGAGTGTATGTTTTGTGTGCAAGTATGTATAGTATAAATTATATAACTATGTGTGTGTATTGCTTATAGTTTTAAAAAAAGGATATGTGTTACCTACTCTGTTCACAATGTCTCCAGTTTATGTTTGCTCCCCCTTTTCTGAATTCCTAGGCTCCAAGGCTGTCACATGTATCTTTTCGACACCAGCAGTTGTAAGTTTGTTGAATAGCTAAATTGAGTTTTATATATATCTTCCATTTCCTACATTGCCTAAACATATACTCAAATATACTTGCTGAGTTAGTGTCAATACTTGACCTTTGTAAAATTAGAAATACATATTTTTAAAATATGTCCCAAAATATATAGGTTTGTGCTTGTCTCATTTTAAAACTCAGTGCTTAATAAAGTCCTTTAGATGTATTTCATAATCCACTAAATTACAAAAAATATTAATGGCTAAGGAAATGAAACTAATTACCAATCAGTCAAAAGTTAGACATTTATTTGGTATTCAGCAAGTCAGCATAAATCTTTCTAATCTTTGAGTCATAGTTTGATTCTGTTGAAGAGCCTAATAATTAAGAATGAAAAGAACAAAAGTGCATCTGATAGGCCTTTGGTGAGGTGGGGGAAGCCATGATATGATAAAGTAGTGACAAGGGAAATTTGCTACCAAAAGTGATATTATTTTCCTTATTCTTCAAGACTCGTTTTTTTTAATTGTATTTTTTCCATGACCATTTAGTCCCCTTATCTCCCCTCCCCTGCTGCAATCACCACACACTGTTGTCCATGTCCATGCGTCCTTTTTCCCTTTTCCTCAATTCCTCCACCCCGACCTCCAGCCCCCCACCTTAGCTGTCACCCTGCTCTCCATCTGTGGTTCTGTGTTCACTCACTCGTGTGGAATCTAATGAACACACTGAACTAACAAGCAAAATAGAGGAGCGACATTTAATAAGTCAGCAAAACCCAAAGGCTTATTTTTACCTGATAAAGCAGAGTACTGGGAAATACATGTCTTTCTGAAATAAAATCTGCCAAGAATTCTCCAGTGTTACCATTGGTTCCCTTCTCATTATATTAAGTTCCACAAGTTTCCCAGAGCAAATAGAGCAAAGAATATTTATTTTTAAAAAAGTGTTAGTACTGGCCTAAGCATTTTCACAACTTAGCATTTTAATAAATATTTTATCATTATCTCAGTGTGTATTTCTTCTAACATTCCTATAAATAAATAAATATTTTATACATTTATATTATATAGGACATACAAAACACTCCTATACCCATTTTCAGATGAGGACCAAAGAGGTCAAATAGTTGTCCAAAGTTGCACAGCTGTAGGTTCCAGTACTAGAATTCAACCAGGAGTAGTTCACTTCACAGTGCGATACAACCTTTTGAAATAAAAAAAACAAAAGTTAAGTGCCAGAATATTTCAAATAAGAAGTCCTATCCCTCACAGATTTTGACAGAGTAGACAACAGCATCACCTGAAGGTTAGGCAGCTCCCTGACTGTTGCTCTGACTCAGCATGGTCAGCCATTATGACCCATATAAAGTTTGGACACTTGTCGTTCAGTCACTTCTGCAGACTGTGAAGGCTTCACATAGCCTCTGGAGGAGTTGTTAATTGTCTCCCCAGTTTGTGCTTTAACTTTATGCTCTCCACTTTTACAGAAGAACAAGGCAAAAATTAGCAATGCAGTATTGCTTCCCCTTTTCATAAGACTGTCATTGATAGCTTGGGGCGCTGGCTCTAACCTCAGATTGCTTGGATTTGAATCCCAACTCTGCCATTTACTGTAAGGACTTGGATCAATCGCCTAATCTCTTTGAGCCTCAGTTCATTTACCTATAAGGTGGGGATCGCAATACTACCTAGCCAGAGGAGTGACTGAAGTCATATGCGTACAGTGCCTGTTGTAGCAGATGGCTCTTAGTAAGGTCTCAATAAACATAAGCTAGTGTTATTGAGGAAACAAGATGAAATCACTTGTGTTTTATTGAAATTTCTTTTAGAAATTGGTGTCAGGAAATAATTACGCCTCTGTCTTATACCCTGACCCCCTTAGAAACCGGTTGGTTGTCTTTCTCTATCCTTATAAGAAAGCCAAGTCACCCAGGCCAGTGATTCTTAAATTGGGGGCAGCATCTGTAGCCATTTTGTCCTTTTTATTGGATTTATTGGGATGATACTGGTTAACAAAATTATATAGGTTTCAGGTGCATAATTCTACAACACCTCATCTGTACACTGTATTGTCTGTTCACCACCCCAAGTCAAGTCTCTGTCCATCACCATTCACCCCCCCTTTACCTTTCTCCACCTTCCACTGTTGTTTTTCACAACAGGAAGAGAGAGAGGGAGGTACTACTGGGATCTAGCGGTTAGAGGTTAGGGATGCTGCTAAACGTCCTGACAATGCACAGGGCATCTCCCAACAACAAAGAACTACTCAGTTCAGAATGTCAAAGTAAGGTGTCGGGTTATTTTTTGAGAATATTTCTAACCTAGATATTTCTCTCTTTGCCAGAACTTCAGAGAAATTCACAGCCAAACTTTCTCTCATCATTCTACTCATATTTCTTACATTAGTCCAGCTATCTCATTTTTATATTATAACCTTATCACATTTTTTGCCATAAAATGCTTAAAGTATTTTTAGAAAGAAGCAAATTGTATAAAATTCAATAAATTTAATTTTAAAATGTGTAGGTGAATCCTCCAACCGCATGTGCCATCTTTCTTGATTAGAGTGTCCGTCAACATCCATTCCGTTATTCTTAAACTTTCAGAACTCACAGCTAAATTTTATGTAGCACCGAGGACAGTGCAGTGAACAGACAAGTGAGGTTTATGATGATTATGACAATGACCTCTCAACATCTGAAATATTAAAAGGGGTCACAAAGCAGAATGCTGGCAATCAATCAACACAGGTACAGGCCTTTCTGAGCTCCTGTAATGAACTCTACTCTGCTCTGGATGCTATGAAAGAATAGAAGTATGTCTTATACTTCTTTTATATTGTTTGAGGAAAGTGTAGTTATATTCAGAAGAGAAAAATGGTGATACTGTAAAGCATAAAATAGATAGAAAACTGTGTTGCCTAAGTGCTAGGTTGTATAGACCAGTTAAGTTGCAGTGAATATTTCATAAGGTAATTACATGCAAAGATTTAAAATATTTATTTTATTGTTAGAGGTTTCTTTTTACATATAAATAATGCAATCACCTGTTAGGTTCATTGAAAATGTAGGTAGCCCTCCCTTTTTTTTTTACTCATTAAATTGCACAAAATGAAATAATTTTACTTTCTAAGGTAGTTTATACAAATTAAGATAGTGACTTTACTTCCTGAATGTAATGAGGTGCTCTCTGACTGGTCGTCTCAGTCTAATCTAAGGACAGTTCTGGGGCCAGCATTGCATTTCATAAAATCCCTAGTGTATCAAAAGTCCAGACTTTTTATTCTTAAGCTGGTTTAATTTTCCTGTTTTAAACACTTATGGCATCCAAATAAATTGTACATGTTGGTTTACCAGATAAAACCAGTGATTCCGTTCAGGCCAGAAATTGAACTGATTATTCACAACAAACTAGTTTATGAAAACCAACAAACCTTGTCACGGGAGGATCAAGCATTCTCCAGAAAGATGACATGCAAAAAGTGAAGATGCAGTCTAGTTCCCTGGACTTTTTCTTTGGACGCACAAAGGGAATGTCTGGCTCTGAGACAGTTCAGAATGTAGCTGTGTGTTATGTGGGGGACAGTTGACATTCTTTACCTTCGGGTGGCAATTACCTTCACAATTGCATGCACATGGAGAAGAAAATACACTCCAAATTACATTGTGAACTCTGGAGATTAGTGCATCATTTCATGGACAGTTGAACTTGTGTCCCATATAAATGTTTCCATAGCAAAAACAAAGAACATCATTATGCCATCTTCTAGATTTCCAAGGAGTTTGCATTAGGGTTTTGCCACCTGACTTTCATTACAGGGAATGGGAGTCAGGAGGCTGAGGCTGTAAGCCATGCTTTGAAAATTTAGAGGGGTGTGCCAGTGTCTGGACTTAAACATTCATCTTTGTGCTCTTGGTGGCAATTGAATATAAGATGCATTGCCTCTTCCGTGCCTTTTGGAAATGGAATTATATACAAATTGTATCAGTGTAGGCAAGTGCAAATGGCATAACACATGCATATATAGAGCACTTTAAGCCTACAAAAGGAGTTTAAAATGCTTTCTAGTTTAAAGTCAACCTCTGGGTCCTTGACCCTATATAAGAAAATTTGAATAATGACTTCCTGAATTCTTAAAATTGTGAATGAAGGCAGTGTTTCCCATTCTGAGAGTTGTACTATCTTGGTGAAGAAAATCTCTGAACTTGGAGCCGTTTGATGGAATTGAACAGATTTCTTCTGATTCTTAGTCACCACCACAGCCCCATTGTCTCACTTTTACTCGTACTCCCCAGGTCTTGCCCTTCATTTATGTAACATGGTTTCTGGCCTCCATGTCATGGTTTCAATTCCATTGTGCCCAAGATACTTGCAATTATAGCTTTTAGAGTTTTGGTTATTGTGTTCTATTATTTCCCCCCGAATCCTTCTTCCTACCCGACTCTCCTCCATTAAGGAGCTCAATCTATTTTCTTTGCATGGAAATTCAAATATAGTTCTGATATATAAGGGCATATGAAATGTTCAACAATGCTTACAAATTCTGAGCAGTTTCCTGGAGAGTAAAAGGACAATGAGGAAAGTGAAATGTAGAGTTAAAGAGTCCAAAGAAGAGGTGCACACTGGGCAAAGCCATGACAGCCAGACCCAAAAATCTCCAGCCACTGAGATTCTCCAGGCCTCTACTAACCCCACGTCTTCATTGAGCCTGGTTATTTGGTGGGTGCTCAGACAAGGTCCCAGTTCCTGAGCCCATTGGATATTCGCCACTTATCTCAGTCACACCGCTAATAGCATTTTCCTTTAGTCCAACTTCATTGCTCAGAATTAGAAAGGAGTTATTACAATTAGGCCTTCATAAGATAAGTGAATAGTCATAGATTAAGCCTAAAGATTCTAGGGAGAGGTCCCTAAGTCTGGGAAGTATGTTATTTAAATGTTAAATAGATGCCTAAACCACCTAATATTGACAACTAAGTTGAAATGTTAGGGTCAAGGAAACTCTGGGGCTACAGCTACTCTTCTGGTAATTGATCAACAGTCAGAACAATGCTAGAATCTTATCCAGCTTTGCAAGACCTGAAATTACAACCATCAAAGTAGAATGTGTCCCTCCAGGAATTGCTGTGTTATGAACCAGTCTACAGTATTGTCTCTCAAAACCTAGTCTGGAAACTTCAAAATGCTCATGTGTTACCTAAGGCTGGAGGTACATGGATTGATCACATAGCAATAATATTTATGGTATAATAATCCCTGTATTTATGATAGTGTGACAAATAGTAGTTTCTATTATATATTTATTTTTAAAGTTAATATATGCTTTCAAATTATATTTTTTCTACAGTGGAAAACAGAGCACAGAGTTAGAATGTTCATATTCTGAAAAATAAATCTGTTTAAAAACTATTTCTCTGTTCTGGGTAACGTAATTATGATTCAGATGTGCATTCAGATACACAGAGAAAATAGGCTTCGTTACTACACCATGTTCAAAGATGATTCATATTCCTCATGACCATCCTCCTCCAACATAAGAAAAAAGTAGGCTCAGTAGAATACAATAACCATAGTCTTATGCAATTGTTTAACTATTTTAAGGTAAGATACTCTGTGGTAAGCAGAATAATGGTCCCCAAAGATGTCCATGCCTTACTCCCTGGAACCTGTGAACATATTCTATTAAATGGTAAAAAGATCTTTGCTAATGGAGCTAAAGTTCCAGACGTAAAAATAGGGAGATTAAATTCTACTATCCAGCTGGGCCAAAGGTAATGGGCAATTAAAAATAGTAAGTGAGTAAAAAGAAAAAGTCACAAAGTTGGTCAGAGATATATGATGGAAGAAAAGGCAAAAAATGTTTATTATTTTTTAAATGTGTTTTATTGGTTATGCTGTTACAGTTGTTCCAATTTTCTCCCTTTGCCCCCTTCCTCCCAGTATACCCCTTCCCTCCAGTAATCCCCCTCTTAGTTCACGTCCAAGGGTTGTGCATGTAAGTTCTTTGGTTTCACCATTTCCTGTACTATTCTCGACATCCCACTGTCTATTTTGTACCTACCGATTTATGCTTCTTAATCCCTGCACCTTTTCCCTTATTCTTCCCCTTCCCCTTCCCAGCTGATAACCCTCCACATGATTTCCATATGTATGGTTCTGTTCCTGTTCTGGTTATTTGCTTAGTTTGGTTTTTTTTCCCACATTAAGTTGTTGATAATTGTAAATTTGTTGCCCTTTTAATGTTCATAGTTTTGATCTTCTTCTTTTCCTTAAATAAGTCCCTTTAACATTTCCTATAATAATGGCTTGGTGATGATGAACTCCTTTTGCTTTATCTTGCCTGGGAAGCACTTTATCTGCCATTCAATTCTAAATGATAACTATGCTGGTAGAGTAATCTAGGTTGTAGGCCCTTGCTTTTCATCACTTTAAATATTTCTTGAAAGTTCCTTCTTGTTTGCAAAGTTTATTTTCAAAAATCAGCTGACAGTCTTATGGAAAGTCCATTGTGGGTAACTCTCTAATTTTCTCTTGCTGCTTTTAAGATTCTCTCTTTATCTTTAACTTTTGGCATTTGAATTATGATGTGTCTTGGTGTAGTCCTCTTTGGGTCCAACTTGTTTTGGACTCTCTCTGCTTCCTGGACTTGTATGTCTATTTCCTTTGCCAAATTAGGGAAGTTTTTTCATTAATTTTTCAAATAAGTTTTCAATTTCTTGCTCTTCCTTTTCTCCTGGCATCCCTATGAATCAAATGTTGGTACATTTAAAGTTGTCCCAGACTATTCTGGTTGATTGCTTTTTTTCCTTCCTTGTGTTCCATATCATTGGTTTGATTCTTGACTTCATCCTCTCTGCTGTTGGTTCCCTGTAGATTTTTCTTTATTTCACTTAGTGTAATCTTCATTTCTTCCCCTTATGATTTTGATGTACTTAATGAGTTATTTGAGCATCCTAATCACCAGTGTTTTGAACTCTGCATCTGATAGGTTGGATATCTTCATTTTGTTTAGTTCTTTTTGGGGGGATTTTATTCTGTTCTTTTCTTTGGGCCATATTTCTTTGTCTCCCTAATTTGGCTGCCTCCCTATGTTTGTTTCTGTGTATTAGGTAGAGCTGCTTTGACTCCCTGTCTCAGAAAAAAATACCTGTAAATTGTGTGAGTGGAGCCTTAGATAATCACCAGAGTAGGCAACCCAATTCACCACTTTGTGACTCTGTGTGGGAAGAGGGCTCAGAGAGGGGACACTGCCACTGCCTGGCTTCTGGAGATTTTGCCAGTAATTGCCCCATTTCCAATCATTTCACCCACTTCCTCTATGTGACTGGCACCCTTCCAACTGTTGCCCTTGTGGTGAACCCCAGAGGGGATAGATTTGCCTACATTCTAATTTCATGCAGGCTAATTAAATGGATTCTCCTGAAAACCTAGCAGTTTCTTCCTCTAGCCCAGACTCCACTGGTTTTTACAACCAGAAGTTATGGGGAATCTATCCTCCCAGTGCTGGAACCCTGGGCTGTGCAGTCTAGCCTCAGGCTGGGACTGCTTGCTCCCAAGGTATCTCTCCCAATGTTTATCTATCCACCACATGGGAATATGGGACCACCCATTCTGCTGCCCACCACCTCCTCTCCAGACCACACTGCCTCTCTGCCCCTCTGTGTGACTCCACCCCTCTTACCCATCTGGATGAATATGGCTTCTTTAAATCCTTAGTTGTCAGACTTCCATACAGCTCAATTTTCTGACAGGTCTGATTGTTATTTGTTGTTAATTCTCTCTGCGGTTGTACAAAGAGTCAAAGCATGTCTACCTACACTTCCATCTCGACCAGAAGTCCAAAAAGGCAAAAAGACACCTCCATTTAAAACATGAGACCGACTTAACCCATGTTTGAAATTTTGAAGATGGGGGAAAGGAGTCACAAGCCAAAAACCGTGGGCAAAGAAATGGGGACCTCAGTCCTTCAAACATAAGGAATGGAATTTTGCCTACAACTTGAGTAAGCAAGAGAATGGATTCCTCTGAAAGCTGCCAGAGAGGAATGCTGCCTTATTGACAACGATTTCAGCCCAGTGACACCTATGTTGGACTTCTGACCTCAGAACTATGGGACGATATATTTATGTTGTTTTAAGTTGCTAAATTTATGGTGTATGGAAACAACAGTAAACTAATTCATATACTGTCATTTTTCTCCTTTCTCTCTCTCTGAAAGCCCCATAAATTGTGCCTGGGTATATGGAGAGGGGTGGGGCTTTTCTGAATTCAAGACAGGGCCCCTGGCTGGCATAGCTCAGTGGATTGAGCATGGGCTGGGGACCAAAGAGTCACTAGTTCAATTCCCAGTCAGGGCACATGCCTGGGTTGTGGGCCAGGTCCCCAGTTGGGGCCATGTGAAAGGCAACCACACACTGATGTTTCTCTCCCTCTCTTTCTCCCTCCCTTCCCCTCTCTAAAAACAAATAAATAAAATCTTTTTTAAAAAAAAGACATAGAGTAAAGGGCCTATGAGAATTCTTTCAGAGCAAATGATGAGACTTGATATAACCCATGACCTCCCAGCCAAGTACCCCCATGCTTTCTGGTTTACTGAGCTCCAAGAAACTTCAAGAAGTCTCAAAGTCCCTGTGAGCCTGAGCCTGTCCAGAAATGCCCAGGATGAGGAAATTTAGAGCCTAGCATACTATTTCTTAATGGGGGAGGTGAGAGTTTGTTGAGTGGGGAGAAACATAGGGATTCCATACACAAATGAATATCTTAATAAATTATCTAGCTATATAAGTTTTACACAAAATTAATCTGGAAATATCTGAATACAAGCAATAACTATAAGAAGTGACAAGACTTTATATTGTAGGACAAAAAGCATGGGCCTCAAATATGATGTCAGTTACTTATGAGGTATTGATATATGATCATGATCAACTTATAAAATATCTCTGATTCTGATTCTCAGTAGTTTTTCAATGGGTAAAATGTGAAATATAATACCTCCTATATTGTTGCAATGAGTAAGTGAATGGTGTAGTTTACATATCTAGCACATAGGTCCATCTCCCTTCACAAAATCCTTTTAGACCCTGTAATTCATATTTATATCTGCCTAATTGTCTTCAGACTTTGGGTAGAAAAGACACTATTCTCAGTGGCTTTCAATTTATCTCTAACAAATTTACTAATCCCCTACTGTACATTTATTTATTTTTAATTTATTTTTATTTATTCCACTAGACTATTTATTTACTCACTTGCTTATATACCTCTTAGAATATTATTTATAAGAAAATATTTTAAATGTATCATTCTAACTTGACTAAATTTACCTCTACTTCTGTCAAATGCAAGAAGAATGAATTTCTGTGATTATTTTTACTTGATTTTCAATTATTATTAGCCTTAAAATCACTAAAAATATCTGATATTTCTCTTTTATAAAAGAAAAATGTAGACACAACCTCCTTGGATTTATGTTTTGAAAGCAAATGTTTAAATTACTGTGCAATGAACAGGTACACTCATAAGTTTTTCCATACTATACATGCATAAGTAAACATCAGTGATGTTTAGAAAAAAATTTAATGATATTTTAATGGTACATAAATCAGATTCCACAAGTCATAAGAGGGGAACCCAATTATTGCTCATTAACAGACTAGTAAAATTAAGTAATTTTCTGAAAAAAGTATGTATCATGCAAAATACTGTATGAAAACAGTTTGGTTCCTCTTTTAATGTTTTTGTGAGTATAAAATGCTTGAATGGCAAATAATTTAAATTTAATTGAAAAACTGTAAATCCTTTCAATTCATGGTCACCAAGAAGTAACATACTTTTTTTCTATGGTTCAAGGACACACACTAGCAGAAGCTTTGATGAGAATTGAAGCAAGACCATCAGATCTTCTGATGAAGTACTATGCTTATTTCTATTTTTGGTCATAAATCTTTAGTTTTTTAACAAAATAATTTAATAACAGGATATCATAAAGCTATCAGTAACTAACACCCTAATCTAACCATGGAAATAGGACTTGACCAAATAAGGTAACATAAAGAAATACACATCAGTACTGAACTTACTTTTCTGTTTGTTATTTCTCCTACAGAAACATTTGTTGGTGTGAAATTTTTATAGGTACTTGCTGGAATTAGAGGGAGGCAAGCAGGCCACATGGAAGTAATAGCACCAATTAGTGTGAATGCCAATGAAAACTCACTAGGCTAGAGAGTTTTGGAGAAAATCACTTTTAAAATGTATTTCTAAAACTAATCTGGTCTAATCCCCAGGCTTGCAACAGAATGACACAATCATCCCTCACCAATATTCTCATACTCTTTGAAAGAGGTTCTATAGTATCCTTAAATAACGCATTCCAAGAATTTCAGATGCTTCTGATTCAAAAGTCTCCTCTGTGATCTCTTCTGGCTGTGATTAGTATCACTACCCTGTTTTTTTGCTTGCAACAGAAAGGCAGATTAACTACAATCCACTCCTAAAATCATATCCCCCTCAAATTTTTGAGGGCAACTTTACAACCAAATCCCCAAATTTTGTGTTGTTACAGAGAGAACCCTCTACTGCTTTGTAACTAACCCTTATTGGGTATATTATGAAAGATAATAAAAACAATCACACAATTAGTTTCTAAAAACAGTGTTGTGCATGGCCCATGTTAGCAGGAGTCATACATGGTTGACCATTAGACGGGTTTCTGTAGGAATGAGGCATATCCTGAACCAGAGCTGAACTCAAGACGTGTGGGCACCCGTGTTAGGTTACTCAGCAAAACAGCCAGTAACACGCGATAGTTATTTTTTATGATCTATCAAACTGAATCACCAATTCATTAAATTTAAACTTCTAGCATATAGCAAATCTGTAATTAAACTAAACTAATTAACATTTTATCCTCATGTGAAGAATGCATTTACTCTGTTTATATGGGATTCTATTTATAAGATTTTCTGTAGACCATCTGTGTGGTCTCTTCTAAAGCACCATCTATCTTGGAGCGTATTCCCTTAGCAGGAAAAAAAAAAAATCTGTTGTTGGTGCAGGAAATTTATTCACCACTAAAAAAGCATTTTCCAATTTAGAAACAAAAAATAGGTACAGTGTACTGTCAACGAAGTCTTACTGCCTAGAGAAAGATTGATTTTGTTTGCAAACCATATGTCTGATATCTAAATCGTGTTCAGTCTTTCACCATGATTGCAGATTGATACAGTCCTCGAAAATTGTATTTATCTTTTCCAGCACTCATCAAACACTAAATACCTAACTGGGCTGCAAGAAGAATCTTTAATTTCATCATTTTACTCTGGTAATTGCTTTTCCTTCCTTATGTTTAACCAGAGTAAATGAACTATAATTTTAAATTTCTCTTGGCACTCGTTATCAGATGCTGTATAAAACATGAACAAGGTGAGGAATGATGAAAAGACAATAGAAATAAAAGTCTTTTCTGCAAAAAGGAGAGGGGTTGACTACGTGGGTCAAACTCATTTCTCCAAAGACACTCAGAGGTCTTCAAGAGTGTTAACCCCCAATAAGGGTTCCAAACTCCTGAGGGCCATGTATAAAGTGAAAGGCAGGGGCACCATAGAAAGTGGGAGTCACCTCCTTGCCACCAGAGAATTGTTGTCTGGTGGGGTTTCCAGCCTGGTGCGCTACTTCCCAATTTTTTCAAGAAAGGCTAAAATTTAGATAGCTTTTATAAATCTCCTTCTTTTAAATTGTTGACCACCTAGTCAATTTGTTGTCATAATACTGTCCATACCAAGCAAAGTATGTGCCTGAAAGACTCAGTCAACCCTGTGTCTCTCAATTTACAATCTCATCCTTGAGTTTTATTGCCAGGGAGTATTCTCAATGGCAGAATAGCCTTGTAAAGTAAACCTTTTAACATTAAGAATGCATTCCATTTATTTATTTTAAATGAAATTTATTGGGGTGACATTGATTAATAAGATTATATAGGTTTCAAGTATACATTTCTGTGGTACATGATCTGTATATTGGATTGTGTGCCCACCATACAATGTCAAATCATTTTCCATCGCTATATATGTGGTCCCCTTTACCCTTTACTACTCTTCCCCCACTCCCTTTCTCTTGGGTAAGCATCATACTGTCACTTGTGCCTATGATTTTCAGTTTTATATCCCACATCTTGCATATTTCTCATAGCAATATTTTTTCTGATGTATCTCCTCAGGCAAGAGAAACAAAAGAAAAAATAAACAAATGGGACCACATCAAACTAAAAAGCTTTTGCACAGCAAAGGAAAATATCAACAAAATAAAAAGACAACCCACTGAGTGGGAGAATCTATTTGCCAATGATATATCTGATAGGGGGTTGTCTTCAAAATTCTTAAAGAACTTATACAACTCAATACCAAAAAATCCAATTAAAAAATTGGCAGAGGACCTGAATAGACACTTCTCAAAAGAGGACACATAGATGGCCAATGGACATATGAAAATGTCACTAATCATCAGAGAAATGTAAATTAAAACCACAATGAGATATCACCTCACACCTGTCAGCATGACTGTTATCAATAAATCAACAAACAACAAATGTCGGCAGGGTAAAGGGAACCCTCTTACACTGTTGGTGGAAGTGTAGATTGGTGCAGCCTCTTTGGAAAGCAGTATGAAGTTACCTGAAAAAAATAAAAACAGAACTGCCTTATGATCCAGCAATTCCACTTCTGGGATTTTATCTGAAGAAATCAGAAACACTAATACAAAGGAATACATGCACCCCTGTGTTCAATGCAGCATTAATTACAATGCCAAGATTTGGAAATAGCCCAAGTGCCTATCAGTAGAGGAGTGAATAAAACAACAATGGTACATTTACACAATGGAATACCACCCTGAAGTAAACAAGAAGGAAATCTGCCCTTTGGGACAGCATGGATGGAACTGGAGAACACTATGCTAAGTGAGAAAGACAAATACCATATGATTTCACTTATGTGAAGAATCTAATGGACAAAATAAACAAACAAAATAGATACAGACTCATAGATACAGAGAACAGACTGACGGCTCTCAGAGGGGAGGATCTGGGGAGGCTGGGTGAAATGGGTGAAGGGATCTGAGAGAAATGTCGTCCTAGAAGGAAGGGGGTTGGGGGCAGGTAGAAGAGGGTAAAGCGGGGATAAATAGTGATGGGGAGAGACTGGACCTTGGATCGTGAACACACAATACGATATACAGATGATGTATTTTAGAACTGTATGCCTGAAACCTATATGATTTCATTTAACCAATCTCACCTCAATAAATTCCTTTACATTTTTTAAAGGAGTTTTATTTAATTGATGTAATTAGAAAAGTATTCAGTGGGGAACTGGGAAACTTTCGTTGCAGTTGCCTTTCTACCACTGTCTACTTTTTGGCTTATGATGGCCACAATCACAAGCACATACATTTATTAAGTACTCGCTGCTTTGAGTTCACAGCATGGTTCTAAGTGCTTTACTTGTTTTCTTTCATCTCACCCTCTTAACAACCATATCAGGAACTGGGATTATGGTAATTCCCACACTAAGCTTAAAACAAAAAGCATTCTTGAAAACCTAATATATGTATGCCAGATACCACACAATGCATTAATTATATTAATTAATGCATTAATCATTTATTATTTAATACTTATTAATTATTAAAACAGATCTAGTCCATGTAATGCTGGATTTTCATATCTATTGGGGAGAATAGACTCTAAACAATGAAATCTATGCAATCAAATCACAAAATGCTTATAGTAAATTGCATAAGGCCATGCAAATAATTCACTGCAGGGCTGAAATTCAGAATAGCTAACATTTATTGAGAACTTACTATGTGCCAAGCACTGTGCTAAATGCATTACAAAGATTAGCTAACTTAAACCTCAAAACAATTCTTCAAATTAGGAGTTACTGTTATTTCCCTTTTTCAGGCGAGTTACCTGAGGCACAAAAAAGGTTAAATAATTTGCTCTGGTTGCACAGCTAGTAAGTGATGAAGCTGGGATTTGAATCCAGTCACCTATGTTCTTTGCCACAAACCATTCTTTTGTTTAGCAAGTCACTTCGTCTCTCTGCAGGCTCAACTATAAATTCCTCATATGGTTTTCTAAAGTGTAAACTACATATGGATGTATGGTTGAGGAGGCCCAACAGGAGAAAGGGAAGATTGGACTCAATGATTTATAAGTTGCCTCTGTGATCTATGATTTAAAATTTGAATACCTGGTAAAATATATGGATCAAGAAGTGTCTCCTCTGCATTGAATGATGTTCTTGTTGATACTGGTGTTCAAAGCATTCTAGGAATAAATTCACTAAATAGGATTTTGTTGTAAAACTATTCCATGGCCAGATATGCCTCACATTAAATCTTAATAAAGTTTAGGCTTTATACTTTCTTTTTTAAATTTTTTATTGTTGTTCAATAACAGTTGCTCCCCTTCCTCCCCATTATTCTTCCCTGCCCTGCCCACCCCCCAACATTTAAACCTCCCCCCGACCTCTTTGTCCATGTCAAATGTCCTTTATACATGTCAAATCCAACTCACTGCTCTTCTGGGCGACTAGCCAGGAGCTCTCCTTATCAACAACTGTTGGTTATGTTCTATGGTCTGGATACCTAGTCAACTCTTGCTTTTCCTTTCTCTCAGTCTTTAGAATACAAATGTTGTATCATTGAGCTCAAGTTCCCCAACTCTTTAAAAAGTAGTTGTTTACATTTGGATTAAAATTATCACAAGGTCTTTTGTTATTAATTGCAAAGGATGGTCATTCAGCTATGCCCCACCATCCTGATTGTTTTGTAGTAGAAATAGCCAGAAGGGTGTGTTTGTGATATTATTGCAAGAATTTAGATATTGTGTGAGAAAGAATTTTTATAAATGTTTATTGCTTATGAATAGTACTAAAATATAGTTTTGACATGAAATGATCAAGTTCCACATAAAATCAATTACATGAAGTGAGCATATGTGATTATTTCATTTGATTACTGGGATGTTACTATAAACCATAATCAATACACTCCAAAATGCATTTTCTATGACATTGCAGAATAAAATATTAAATATATTTATCAGCATCACCATATATTTCCCAGTAGAATAAAACTTGAGAATAAAAGTATAAATGTATGTATATATGTTATATATACATAATATATATATGCTTAGAATACATTGCCATGAAAAGAATAGCTATAAATTGCTAGAAGAATCTACTGTCGTCTAATTTTATAATGGAACAAAAGGTTTTCTTTTACTTTGGCATGTAACCTGTTCCTGAAGTGTGATGTTGTAGCAACATTTCCAAGTGGCTTAATTTGTCATAGACTAGTGAGAAAATCCGACATTTTGTGTTGGTGGCTCTATATTCATCCCAGAGAATTTACACATAAGAAAATGGCCGTATAGGATTCAACTGCAAACGCACAGGTAAAAAGGAAAACATCTGGTTTTTCCAGGGCCTCTGAGGAAGTGACCTGAAATGATGGAAGTCATTCTAATCACAAGGTCCTGATGCACTTCCAAAAAAAAAAATAACATACTAACCTATGAACTACTATAGCTAATTAAAATTGTCTCCAGGGAAAACCATTAAACTTAAGGCAGATAAACATCCATTATTAACATTTGATGTTCTGTATCTTCTCAGGATGCTGTGGTAAAATCTTTTGTTCTTTAATCAAATTTCTAATGAAAATACAAATATTTTTAAAATGTTGCAAGTACTTATCTCTGGACACCATAATTGAATTTTGGTGTAATAAAATTATTCACCTGTTAGCTATCTGCAGATTTTAAACAGAATTGTTCATGCTACATTTCACCATGTTACAACTTAGTAAATACCTAAGAATTTATTTAGCATATCTGGAAGAAAGTATAACCCAAAGACCTACTAATTCATTTCATAGCACTCTTCATATTATTGTGATTATGACCAGGAAGTACCTGTGTAATTGCAAATTCATGTTCTGACCATCCAATTCTTCCTTGGGTTTGGGTCAAGCTCTAGATTTCCTTCACCAAAGGGAATGTGGAATATTCAGAGGCTGCAGAAGATAGTGGCAATCCTAATTCACATTGAGGGTAACAGATAAAATATTAAAGGTTTGTGAAGACTTCAGCTGAAAAACTAAGGTGAACATTGACATTTTTCTATGTAATAATTTATAAGCTGTATTTTGGTATTGTGGAAGTTTCTTTATTTGCTCTTTTATTGCACTAAGTGAAGGTCAAGGACCAATCACCCACTAAAGATAGAACAACAAATGTTAGAACAGCTTTAGATAATTCTCACGTTGCATGTAAAAAGCAAATTTCTGAGTCATTAAAATTGAAATAAATCTGAAATTCTATGTAGAAGATTTTATAAAACAAAATTACTTTTTCTTCAGTCTCAGAAATCATATGAGCTCTTCACAATATGGGCACCTACAGTCATTTGGGGGGATCTTCATTGCCTGTACTCTTCAGCACATACTCTAGAATGTAGCTGTTATGGTTAATTTTTTTTGTGACAACTCGACTGGGCTAAGGATTGTCCAGAGACCTGGCAAAGTTTATTTCTGGCTATGTCTGTGTGGATGTTGCTGGAAGGGATTAGTATTTGAATCACTAGACTAAAGATCACCCTCAGTACGGGTGGCCATCATCCAATCCATTGAGGGTTTGGGTAGAACAAAAAGGTAGAGAAAGGGTACATTTGCTCTCTGCTCGAAGCTGGGACACCTTCGGAAATCCTAATCCCTGGTTCTTTGGCCCTTGGACTCAGATTTATGTCATTGGCTTTCCTGGTTCTCAGACCTTCAAGTTTGGACTATAACCAGCTTTTCTGACCCTCCAGCCAGAAGATGGCAGATTGTGGGACTTTTCAGCTTCCATAATGGTATACAAGCAAGCTGACCCTTTCTAATGAATCTCTTTATGTGTTTCTATCTCTATATATCCCATTAGCTCTGTTTGTCTGGAGAACTCAGAATAATACATAGCAGTGTAAATTTTCTAATTGTGCATAGTTTTTATGCTTCTGAGTGTTTGCACAAACTTTTGCTTAGTTGCTCACATTTCCTATTAGCACTTCTGCTAATCTTTCAAGGCATAGGTCAAATATGACGAGCTTTCTGAGACCCTCTCTGACTTCAGACACTTCTCCTTTTGTGTATATCACCCTTACCTAAATTATAACTCAATTAGAATCTATGTAACATATATTATGACACCATAGTTACATAACACATTATAAACTATTTATATATAATAAATATTGTAGCAAGCATAAAGCATGTCTTTCTTGTGGCTCTGACAACAGCTGATCAGCTGCACCTTTCATTTGGACAAGAAGTCACTCAGGATAATCATGAGATTTCAGTACTGAGGACTCTATTTGCAAACACTAACCTGGTAAGTCAATGGACTCAACTGACATTGATAATTTAAGCAAACAGAAATAATTTAAGGACATATGAAGTGGTTTGCAGGTTCACAGAAAAAAATGAAGATATTTTCTTCTAAAAGAATAGAAACCTAAATGGCTCCAGGATTCTAAGTAGCCGAAACTGTCCAGTCTTTCTGGAAAACCATTATACATGGAATTTAGCCCCAGTCCTCATTCTTCTTCCAAAATCAAAACTTCCAGGAAAAGAAAGGTCAGAGTAGCCTAGTTTTGGTCATGCGCCTCTTGGCTGGTAGAGGGCAGGGGGGCTTGGCTGACATTATGAATGCATGCAATGGGGGAGAAGTGGCTGCCCAAAGCAAATGAGGCTACAGTTACCAGAAGAGGGGATCACTGCTGGGCAGACAGAGTACAGTTGTCCACCACAGACACCTATTGGTGGGGCATCTACATTACCTTTATATAATAAATACTTACCTCTGTCAAATGCTACCAAATAATAATGAACAAACACCTTACCTTTCTCCTATTCTTTCATTTCAGTTGATGAAAATAACCTTAAACCTAAAATTATAATTCTGAAAATGCAAGCCTTGGTCTAGAAAAGAAACTTCCCAGAATAGGAAAAATAATAAGAATGCAATTTTATAAACTGAGTAGATAAGAAAGAAGTTTATAAAACCTCTCAAAACACCATTTCTGATGCTTCACTTGATTTGTACTACATAAGAAAAAGATATACATATTTACCAAAAAGTTAATAGTAAGAAAACATCAATAGCAGAACAGGTTTGAGAGTCCATATATCTTCATGAACTCTCAATTTATACACATTTGACGCTGTCAAAAACAATAGAGTCAGCTATGCTTAAGTTTATGGCCCTGGGGAAGCCTGATAAGATTGAATGTTTAACAAAACTTGTGACAGAATCAGAATGAAGTCCACCCATTTGTCTTGCTGGCCCATGGTGAGTAATTTAAATGTTTGTTCATATAAACTAAACTGGTAGCAGGAACGAATCATTTTGATCGGTTTATTTGCTTACACAAAGACACCTAAACCACCTGGAGCATGACAACTAAAAATGAGCAGATCAAAATGTCAGTAATCTGTCTTACATTTTTTTAAAATTTTGATTCAAGGATAAAGGTAGTTTCTCTAATAGTTCTGTGGTTTCTTACTTTTCTACCTATCACCCAACATTTATTGAATAAATGTCGTTGAAGCACTATGTTATCCTAGGTGTCAGGTTACTAAGTAGTTAGATAACAAGGAAAGAAACACAATAATGGAAAATTCAAGCATACTTAAGGTGACCTAGAGATCCAGCTTTTTAGGACCAGTCCACTCTCTCTACGCAAATTTAGTTATTTATTCAGCCCTGAGTGGGTCTCTTGAGTAAGTCCATGTATTGAACTTTTCCTTTGTCTTTTTTTCTTTCTTACTATTTTTGTGAGCATATCAAGGTATAATGTACATGCAATAAATATATCAATGGTAAGTGATCAGTTTTAATCGAATGAGTTTGACAAATGTGTATATGTATACCACAACCACCATGATCGGGATCTAGAACATTACCATCCCTCCAAAAAGCTTTCCTGGGCCCCTGAGCAAACCCTGGCAAACACTAAACTGCTTTCTGTGGGCTACGTGATTTTCTAATTTAACATATGGCTTTTGAGAGTCATCCATATTATCAGAAATATCAGTAATTTATTTCTCTTTATGATGGATGGCATTCATATTATAAATACACCACAAATTGTGCGTGTACCACTTGAAGGACATTCGGGTTGTTTCCAGTTTAGGGCTATTTTAAATAAAGTTGCTATTAACATTCAAGCCCAAGCATTTATGTACAATTCAACATCATTTTTTTGGGTTAAAACCTAGGAGTGAGATTGCTAGGTCATGTGGCAAGAATATATCTAACTTGATGAGAAACTGCCAAACTGTTTTTCCAAAGTGCTTTGTATTCCCACTAGCAATGTATGAGAATTCCAAATGTTCCCTGTTCCTCCATTTATAGGTTTAGCTCTATGTTCTACTTCTGGTTAAACTGTGAGTAGGGTTTGAGGGAAGGATTAAGATTTCCTCTGGGTTTCCACACTGTTGGTGGGAATGCAGACCAATGCAGCCAGCGTAGAAGACTGTATAGAAATTCCTCAAAAAACTAAAAATGGAACTGCCTTTTGGTCCTGCAATTCCCCTCTTGGGATTATATCCTAAGAACCCTGAAACACCAATTAGAAAGAACGTATGCACCCTAATGTTCATAGCAGTGCAGTTTACAATAGCCAAGTGCTAGAAGCAGCCCAAGTGCCCATCAGTAAATGAGTGGATCAAAAAACTGTGGTACATTTGCACAGTGGAATACTACCTAGCAGAAAGAAGGAATTCCTACCCTTTGCAACAGTGTGGATGGAACTGGAGAGTATTATGCTAAGTGAAGTAAGCTGGGTGGTGAAAGACAAATACCATATGATCTCACCTATAAATGGAACCTAGTGAATAAAAAAACAAGCAAGCAAAAACCAAAACCAGCGATGTTGAAATAAAGAACAAACTAATAGTAACCAGAGCGAAGGGGATAAGGGGAGAAAGAAAGGGAGGGGTTGTGAAGGAACATGTATAAGGGACCCATGGACAAAGACAAATGGGAGGCAGTTAGGATTGAATGTGGAAGGTGGGGATGGGTAGGGCAGGGGAGTAATTGACAACAATTTTTAAAAAAAGGTTCTCTCAGTCTCTTGCTCTTTCTCTGGTACATGGATATCCACTAGTTCCAGTATCATTGGTTCATAGGTCATAATTTCCCCATTAAGTTGTCTTGGCACCCTCCTTGAAAAATCAGTTTATGGACTTCTGTTCGACTAATCTATATCTCTATCTTTATAGCAATCTACCTGTATGGAATGCTCTGGCTTGATATTAGACCTTGAAGTCAGGTTGTGTAGTCTTGCACTTCGTTCTACTTTTTCAAAATTATTTTGGCCAATATAGCCCCTTTCCATATATCTATGAAAATTTTAGAATCAGCTTTCAACATCTACAACAAGTTTTCTGGTAAATGATTGGAATCAAGCTAAATTTGTTGATAAAGTTGGGGGAACCTGATGTCTTAATAATATTGCATCTTTCATTTGTTCGGGTCTGCTTTCATTTCTTTTAGAATTGTTTTATAGCTTTTAGTGTACATGACTTGTATATATTTTGTAAATTTATTCCCAAGTATTTTATGTTTTGAATAATATTGTTCATTTAATTTTTATTTTCAATTCTTTGTTGCTAACATATAGACATAAAGTTGGTTTTTGTGCATTAACCTTGTTTAATGTCACCTTGTTAAATTCAGACTTTCGTAGATTCTTTGGAATTTCTATATATATGGTCATACTGTCTATAAATAAAGACCATTTTATTTTTTCTTTCCACTCTGTAAGCATTTTATTTCTTTTCATTTCCTTATAGCACTAGCTAGGAATTCTAGTAAATTGAATAAAAATGCTGAGAGCTTTGTTCCCTAGTTTAGAGGGAAAGAATTCAATATTTAGCCATTAAGCATAAAGATAGTTATAGATTTTTTTCATAGGTACTTTTCACCAAATTGAGAATGTTCCATTTTCTTCCTAATAGGCTTGAAAGTCTTTATCATTAATAAACTTTGAAATTTATTGCATGTGTTCCTGCATCTATGGAGCCAATCATATGGGTTTCTTTTTTCATCTGTTAATATGGTGAATTACACTGGCTCATTTTTGAACTCTAAGCCAACTTTACATTCCTAGGATAAACCCCACTTGGTCATTATTCATCTTCCTTATATATTTCTGGATTTTGTTTGCTAATATTTTATTAAAGCTTTTTAATCTATGTTTGTGCAAAATTCTGATCTCTGATTTTCTCTTCTTGCAATGTCTTTGGTTTGTTTTAAGAGTGATGCTAGCAACATAAATTAGTTGAAAACTGTTTTTCCTTTTTTCTATCTTTTTGGAGGAGTTTTTGTACAATTTCTTCCTTAAATGTTAGAATCTGCCAATGAAGCCACTTAGGCCTAGAGTCTAGGGTTGTTTAGGTAATTAACTTCTTCTTGAGTGAGTTTTGGTGGCTTGTATCTTTCAAGCATTTGTTCATTTAACATAAGTTGTTCAATTTATTGATGTAAAGTCTTTCCTGATATATTTCTATTATGCTTATTTCTGAAGAATTCATAATGAACGATTTTCTCATGCCTAATATTGATAATTTTTATCTTTTCTTCTTTCCTGGTCAATTCACTAAAGGTTTATCTATGCTCTTGATCTTTTCAAAGAAAGAGATTTTGTTTTCATTGTTATTCTCTGTTTCTTTTTCTGTTTTCTATTTCATTGATTTTTATCTCCCATATTTATTATTTCTTTCTTTCTACTTTAACTTACTGCTACTTAGAAGCTTCTTAAAGTGAATGTTTAGGTCGTTAATCTAAGACCTTTATAATTAATATGAACATTTAATACTTTAAATTCCCTATAAACAGTGACTTAACTACATCCCACAAATTTTGATGTGCTGTGATTTCTTGTCAAGTTGAAAATATATTCTAATTTTCTTAGTGATTTTGACTGGAGTAATGGCTATGGAAATGGTAAGAAATGATGAGATTTAATATATATTTTAAAGAGTACATAGTTAGATGATAGATAGAGATAGATAGATAGATAGATAGATAGATAGATAGATAGATAGATATGAATTGATAAGGAACCGAAAATGAGAGACAAGCTTGACCTTCACAATTTTGTTAGGGCTGGCAAGATGAGACTGAATCTCATGTGATTTTTGGCAGGACATATTTAGATTCCTTTCAGTTAGAAGGTTGCACATTTGCAACCATGAATACACATGGTCCAAGACCCTCAGAAAACATGTAAAAATTGCACATTGGTACACTGAATAATGTATGTAAACTACCACAGCTAAGAATGAAAATATTTTGATAGCTTGATGGCTCTGACAAACAGTAATGTATAGACTTACCCCTTGTGTTATATGCTGTCACTGAACTACTTGAACTAGCTCAAATCCCTTCTCAGCAATATTTCATCTGGCTGGGTTTGAGTGCTGAACAAGAATTTTACTGAATATATAACTTGTTCCCAATTTACTCTTCCAACATATTCCCCATCATGTCCTCAATGTAAAAGTTCCACTGTGTTCTTTACCATTCCCTGGTAGCCCAGGTGCTTTCCACATTTTCTCGGTATTTCCCCTGACCCCAGAGCTCTTCCACTTCCACTCCACAGGTGAAATACTTTTTTATTATTCAAGAATTTTCTCCAAAGCAACTTGATTTGTGAAGCATTTTTAAATCCACCTCCTTCTGCTCACCTTCTAGTCCTAGGCAGATTTTGTGCACCTCTCTGAACAGGGAGTGACATTTACTTGGTACTAGGTGTCATTGCTCCAACACCCCCATCTCCCTAATTTTGAGGCCTGGCATTGACAATGCTATTTACCAGATGTTGTAAAGTTCAGTACTACTAATAATAGTCAGCACCAAGTCTTTTCACTATGGGATGTCTTTCCTAATTAATCTTCACAGCAAGCCATAGGTAGATCATAATTTTCTTCACATGAGAAAACAGGAAGAGATTGAGCAATTGCATGAAGGTTATAGCTGGTATACGTAGGCAGGACCAAGATTAAGATTCAGGCTCTCTGACCTTCCATCAGGGACCTGAAGCATTAAACAGGTGCCTCTCCAAATGAGCGCTAAACTGAACTAGGTGGCGCTCTAGAGTATATCAAGGCACTAACAGTACTCCTGATGTTAAAGGAAGAAAATGCCCTTTCCCAACAAAGGAAGAAGCTTTTTATTCTGTGACCTCATAAATATAACTAAATATAACAAAGATAGCTTTTCTCCTGGAGATTTATATAAAACATATCAAAACTAACTATGGGCCTGTCCATTTAAAATTGTATACAATGGCAGCGGCATCAATCATAGCTCTTTCTAGAGAAATGCTCACCAATTTGGATTATGAGAGATGCCTATAATGACTTGAAATTAGTCTTGAGAAATGTATACAGTGTTACATATACATTTCTCAACAAGGTTACCAAGTTGTTCTGATAAGTAATTTGAGTGAGATAATCCCAGCAATGGAAGTAAACACATATTTAAGAATGACAATAGGTTGGGTTCATCCTCCTCCCTGCTTGCTGGAAATGGGTTAGCCAACTGAGAGAGAGCACAGATAGCTACCATAGCAGAAGGCACTGCACAGAATCTGTTATGTGGCTAGTGAGAGAGCTGCGGGCACACCTCACCTGAAAATCAGGCCTCCTAAGCTGAGCCCGAATGTATTCAAGAAGGATAAGTTTGGTAGATAAGGATGCTCCACAGACATCAGCTCAAGCATTAACTTCATCACCAAGGCCAAGAGGAATGATGGCCCTGGAGGAACGATGAACACCACAGAAATTTCTTGGAGTCAGTGCTAGCAGCAGGGCTTTGTTTCATTGAAGCCACAGAAAATAATATTTGTTTAAAAAATAAACTGGGAGAAAGATCCAAGTCAAAAGTTTAGTCTATAGTATAAAAGTATATAGCTGCAGTATATACCAAAAGTATATAGTGATTGCTTATGACTGCCCCCTGCCCCCACTAGACATAGGTTTTCCAAGAGCAGACATCATGTCTCTCTTACTTACCACTGAATTTCCATTTTTCACACTTGCATGAGGTGCTTCCCAATTATTTGATGAGCAAATGACGATTCCCATACAAACTCTAGATGATACAGAAGGGGGAAGTATGATTAAGTTCTAACTTAGAAAAAGGTACTAAAATTAAGAGAGAAAATAAAATTTCTAAATCTGGAACCTGGGGTCACCTAGAATCATCAATAAGAGTCTACTTCTAGTTTCTATAGCACTTTTACTTGGATCTATGACAAAAGCAGAAAAAAAGTTCTAGTAAGAGATTTTCACACTTGTTCATAAATGTTAGTATGCTGAAGCCCTAAAGATATAATTTGGGTTATTTAAACATAGAGTTTTCTAACTTTTTTTTACATTTCTGAATCCACAATTGTATCTTTATTAAAAAATAAACAGGAAAATTCAAGATATACAGAGATAGGCATGCAAATGAGTTACACAGTATAGATTGTTTGACAGGTTAAACATGGGAAACATGAATGTTGCTGCTAATAACACTCTGGGCATGCTCTGAATTTACGATGTCCCATTCATTGCAATTATTGATTTGTACAAGTATTGCAATTTCCCTATCAAGTATTGCAGATATTAACTTGAAAGGATTGTAAAGTGAAAGGCTCACAACAGTTTCAAGTTGGCAGCTGATGAGGACATCCAAGCCAAAGAGAGAGTAGGCAGGAGGCTCCTGATGTTTCTTTCCTAAGGAGAGTGTCCTTGGGTGACAGATACATCTGCTGTTAAAACATCAAAACACATTTCATTGCGGAATCCCCCCCACACACACAATCCAGAGTTTTTTTTATTTTAACTTTAGTTGGAAAAATGAAAAGACATATATATTTTCTATTCTTAAGGGGAAAAATGCCAAACTCTTTTAATAAATATTTATTTATGTGGTAGGCAAAATAATGTCCCCCTCCCAAAGAGGTCTATATTCTAATCTGTCGAAATATGTGATCATGTTACTTTACACGGCAAAAGGAACTCTTCCTGTGTGGTGAAGTCGAGGAACTTGAAGGGGGAGGATTATCGTGACTTATCTGGGTGAATTCAACCTAATCAAACAGGACTTAAAAGAGATGGCAGGAGGGTCAGAGTTGGAGAAGCAGATGTGGCAATGGGAGCAGAGGGCAAAGAATGCAGCGGCTGGAAGGAAGCCATGAGCCAAGGAATGCAGGCAGCATCTGGAAACTGAAGAAGCAAAGAAAGGATTTTCCCCTAGAAAGTTCCAGAAAGAACACAGAACTGCCCACACCTTCATTTTAGACTTGTAAGACCTATTTTCAGATTCTGACCTACAGAATAGTAAGATAATTTGTGCTGTTTTAAACCACTAAGTATGTGGTTATTTGTTACAGCAACTATAGGAACCTAACACAATTTATATTTATGTTATTGGCCTCTATTATCTCTTGCAATAATTCCTTTCTCTAAGTTCATTTTATCTGCTGTGAATTTTATTCCTAACCTTACTTTGGGTGGTTCAGTTCATCTAAGTGATCAATTGATCTAGGAAGGCAAGACTTAGTGGTCAATAGTCAAACCACAAGCAGTATATTTATCGAGCATTTGCTGTATTTATGTATTACACTCCATAGTTAATGCTATTCTGTACTATACTTACTATATTATTTCTGATAGGTGCTATCAGGGCAGAAAAAATATGTCAAATTCTCTACGTCGCCAAAGCTTACAATCTTTTGGGGAGAGCTGCTAACCTCACACATGAAGCAATTGTGTTAAGGAATAACTCTAGGGTCTAATTCTCTTGTGAATATGACTAATGCAGTACTAAATAAAAAGGATTGTAGGATATTTACCCTAAAAAGTGACTCTCCTAAGTCATAAAGGCATTTCTATCTCATAAGTTTCCTGAATAGTCTTGCATTTATCTTTACATATTTTCTTTAAACATTAAAAAAAACTTCTCATAGAAATCCTTATCCTAGGGATTATGTAAACATCTTTATTTGGGCAAACACAAGGTGAAATAATTTCTTAAAGATAATACTTATTTTATAGGGATTCTTTAAGCATTCCACCTCATTTTTTTATAACAAGCAAAAAATGAAGCAATTATGTCAGAACATAATTATTTTGGCCCGAAGACCCAAAACAAAAATGAAGTAAAATATTTGGAGTATATATTAGTGAGGGCTCTTCAGAAAAAAAAAAGTAGGATGTGTACATATATAGAAAGAAATTTATTATAAGAAATTGGTTTATGTAATTACAGAGGATAGTGAGTTCGAAATCTGCAGTGTGGCCTGGCGGGGAGACCCAGGAAAACTAATGGTGCACAACCACTCTGAAGGCCAACAGGCTGGTGACTCTGCCTTTCCTGCCTTCCTAAAACGACCCTTTTGTTTACATTAGACTAACCAGATAATTCAAAGTGTTCTTCCCATTTTAAGTTCCTTAACTTAATCACATATGACAAGTCTCTTGAGCCATGTAAGGTAATCCATTCACCTCCTAGTGTTGCAGAGAGCTCTGAAGGCAGTCTGCTGGAGAACTCTGTCTTGTTCAAGGAAGTTGGTTTTTTCGTTCTGTTCAGACCTTCAACTGATTCGATGAAGCCTACCCACACTATGGAGGGCCATCTACTTTATCCATTTTAAAAGTTCACCAATTTAAATGTTAATCTCACTAACATTTAAACACCCTCCAAACTGACACATAAAATTAACCATCACGGGCCCACCCTTTATCAACTTGGCACCCATATAGATCTTCCTAAATCACACTTAATCTCCTGATAAAGAGAATAGCAAGGTCATACTTCTGCCTAATATGATCCAGCTATTCTGTGTGCAACTGAAAGCACCCTAACTTTTTCACCAAAGAAAGATGTGATGTCTTTAATTGATGTTTACTGTTCTCCTTGGTATCTTGTAACTTAAATACTACGATGTAAGGTAAATAAGAAATATCATAATATAAATAAATACATCTTATGTTAATGATAAAGGGATAAGAGAGGGAAGAAAACAAAGATATTAGGCATGCCCAAAATATACATATTCATAAAAAAATTAAATACTTATGACAATTGCAGTTCTCATTTCTGTAACTAGTCATATGGTTGTAGTTGTATTCATAACTATCTTCTACTATCAGTTTTATATTACTTTTGCCTTCAGCAAGAATCTCAACTGTTCGTGGTTCTTTACCTATTGGGATGAGCCAAATCTTTATTCCTGAAGGGTCTCATTAGCAGCACTATTGCCTGAATTGGATTGTTATAGTCTTTCCATCGACTTTCCATCACAGGGCATGGTAATACTTGACACCCTAAGCTATCTTCTATATTCTAGACATATTCTCCTTCACTTCCATTGTGGAGTCTTAGTCCAATGTCCTGTTGGTCATCAGGATCAATCATCTTATCCAACACCATAAATCCCTCCTTTGCATGTTAATTCAGAGGCATGAGAAGTCCAGAACAGCCAGATGGAAGTCTTAACTTCCAGTTTAATAGAATCATTGCTGTGTCTTCTAGTGGAATCATTCCTTCTCTAGAGCTAAGACCTAGACCAACAGAATATAAGGTTGCAGGCAATGAAAATAAATTTTTCTAGTGGGTCACTAGGGACAATAGTAAATGATGCCACCCTCATTCTCACTCCTTTGATTCATGAACCCATGAAACCTAGCTATAAGAGAAATGCAATGATAGATTTGACACTGATTCAGAGCATATATAGACTTTTGGAGTATCATGACCCTGCCCTGCAAGAGATAGCCCCCTAGTTGGCACTGTAACTAAATGTTTAAAAGTCTATTTCACTACTTATTCTATCAAACCAGCTGCTTCAAAATGGTAGAGAAACATGGTAAAAGCAGTGAATTCCATAAGTATGAGCCCTTTGCCCCACTTCTTTGGCTGTGAAATGATTTTCTTAATTAGAAACAATGCTATGTTGAATAGCATGACGGTGGATAAGACATTCTGTAAGTTCACAGATGGTAGTTTTGGCAGAAGTATTGCATGCTGGGAAGACAAATCTGTATCCACTGTAATTGTCTATTCAAGTCAAAACAAAATGCTGCCTCTTCCATGATGGAAGCAGTCCAATGTAACCAATCTGTCACCAGGTAAATCGGCTGATCACCTTGGAGAATGGTGCTGTATCAGAGGATCGGGGTTGGTCTCTGCTGCTGGCACATTGGATGGTCAGCAGTGTGTAGCCAGGTGACCTTGGTGAGTGGAAGTCCATGTTCTTGAGTCTAAGTACAACCACTACTTGTGTCACCATGGCCACTTTTTATATACACCCACTGGGTGATGATACAGTTGATTGGGGAAAGGAGCCAACTGGTATCCACAGAATGCACTATCCTACCCATTTGATTATCCAAATTCTCACCCTTTGACGAGCATTCATGTGGAATGCAAACATCTTCTGCTTTTTACTCATGCAGAAAGATCTGTCCAAACATCTCTTTCTCAAGTCTTCTTGTGACCAATTTTCCAATAACTTTTCTTCCAAGTCTCTAGCCATTCAGCCAAACCACAGACCACGAATTAGTACAAAATTGCACATCTGGACATTTTTTCTTCTAAGCACAGTGAACAACTAGGTGCATTGCTCAGAGTTTGGTACCCTTGGAGGATTTCCCTTCCCCGCTTTCCTTCAGGGATGTCTCAGACAATGGCTGTATTGTTGCAGCTGTCCACTTTCAGGTGTTGCCCACATACCATGCAGAATCATCTATAAACTGAGCCCGAGTGTTCTCTTCATCTGTCTGCTGATTGTAGGGAACTCCCCACAAGGCCATAAGTACAGACTGGGAGAAAGATGGTAGAATGGCAGGAGCAGGGACCACAGGTATTTGGGCTGCACAAAACTTACTTATACCTTCAGGACTTGCTAGGGCCTGATGTTGTATCTACCACTTCCATTTGATGATGGAGTGCTGGTGTGTGTGCCCAGCCATATTGCTTGGTGCATTAGAGAACAACTTGCTCTTGACAGGCACCTCAAGTTGCATGGGAATTTAGTGACCCACTGTTAAGTATTCTGTTTTGCAGAAGAATAGTTATCTACAGAGGATTTGGGGGCATGCTCCTAAGTACCTGCACTGTGATTCACTGATAGGGGCCTGTCAAATCCTCCAAACAGTATCCTGATCTGTCACTGCCACCTCAAGCAACATTGGGTCTGCTGGGTCACAAGGCACAAACAGCAGAGCAGCCTAGGCCTGTTGCAGAGCCTTCTGCTGTTCTGGAGAAGAGCTAGTAGCTTTTCATATTACTCAGCAACAGGCCAGTAAAACACATCTAAATGAGGAATATCTTGCCTCTAAAATCCAAAAAGGCCCACTAGGCATTGTGCCTCTTCTTTGGTTGTAAAAGGGCACAAGCAACACATTTGTCTTCACTTTGGAAACAATATCTCAACATACCCCACACCACTGGACCCTTAGAAATTTAACTCCAGAAATTTAGGTAGAAGGCCCTTGCTTTTTTTTTTTTTTTTTTGGCTATATTGGGTATAGTTGACAAATAAAATTGTAAGATAGTTAAAGAGTATGTTGTGATAGTATCACTTATGTGTGGAATCTGCAAGTCCCCTGAATTTTGTTAAGGTTTTTCACCCTTTAAAATGTCTTACCAATAAGTCTAGAATAATGGCCAGCCAAGATGGAGACATAGGTAGACAAACTGTGCCTCTTGGCACAACCAAAATTAAGGACAACAAAAATTTAGAAACAGAAAAAACAACCAACAGACAGAAAATTGAACTGTACAG